>CAUYSK010021345.1:0-34897 GCA_963575035.1 Avahi laniger
CTATATATATTTTTAGCTGTCCAATTAATTTCTTTCTATTTTTTTGGTAGAGATGGGGTCTCGCTCTTGCTCAGGTTGGTCTCGAACTCCTGAGCTCAGAACGATCCGCCCACCTCGGCCTCCCAGAGTGCTAGGATTACAGGCGTGAGCCACCGCGCCCGGCCCAAATGTGATGAGTTTGATTCACTTTGCTTATTACTTAAACTTGTTTGATATTATTAAGCCATTCACAAGAAACTAACAGGAAGATGAATCTCTAATTGCTTATGTTCTTTATTCTTAGTTTAAAATGATACATAGACTTTGCAGGGACTGCAATGCTGTTATGCAAAACTGCACAAAATAAAATTCTTCAAGAATTTGAGCGCTGTTTATCTGCATATAGGTAAAACTCAAAAGAGATTATACTTTCTAGGGCAGGGTGTGGTGACTCATGTCTGTAATCCTAGCACTCTGGGATGCTGAGGCGTGCGGATCGTTTGAGTTCAAGAGTTCAAGACCAGCCTGAGCACGAGCGAGATCCCATCTCTACTAAAAAAATAGAAAGAAATTAGCTGGACAACTACAAATATATATGTAAAAAAATCAACCAGGCATGGTGATACATGCCTGTAGTCCCAGCTACTCGGGAGGCTGAGGCAGGAGGATTGCTTGAGTCCAGGAGTTTTAGGTTGCTGTGAGCGAGGCTGATACCATGGCACTTTAGCCCGGGCAACAGAGTGAGACTCTTCTCATAAAAAAAAGACATTGTACTTTCTTGTCTTTGAGTGAATGCAATGAATATTTTCGAGCTACCGCTTTGGTTCATGTGCTATTGTCAATGTGGTTGATATTGGTTGAGGAAATAGTCATTGACAGTATAGTAAACATTGTACTTTGATTTGAAACCTAATTATATCAATGTCATTATCAAAGTTTATTTTTAAATTTGTTGCTATTAATGGTGATAGAGTTCCACTTTTAAGAATAATAATTACACATCACTTGAAAATAACTTTTATGAGCATAAATTTAGACAGAATACTTATGAAAAACATAAACTTTAGACACTCTAAAACCAGAATAAGCTCCAAAACCATTTGTAATGACTAATGCAGCACTATCAGGACTTAGTTACATGTTCACTTGTTACTGTACAACACTCAAGAGTATGCATGGAGCTTTGTCTGGCATTTAATGAAGCCCATTTCCTGTCTTCCATGAAGAATACTGGCTTGCAAAAATGATTATTAGAAGTAATGCATAGACTCAAGTTCATAGAAAGATACGTATAAAGCTACAAACAAATATATGCACAGAAATGGCCAGAAAATGTTATTGGGGTTATACAAAAATGAGTTGCACTGACATCAAAAGCTAACGACAGCCATTGATGTGTTAACAAATGCTAAAACCCACATTTGGGTGTCTGGTTTACTTATAAAATTTAAAAATATTTAAATGTATGTTTTAGAAATGCAAATCATACATTTCTAGAATACTTGAAGCTATATCAAAAATTTGAAACTTTTCTCATTCCCAATTATCTGAATAGACTAAAGAGCCAAAGCTGGTCTGTGGTTCTTTACAACCTAACCTGATCAGCCTTGTAAACAAATAGAAAAAAAGAATAGTACAGACTGAGTGAGAGAAAACATTTATCAACTCTACATTTTTCAGAGATCCAACAAATTCCAACAGGCTCAACATAGAGACAGAGCCAAGGACACCATAGAAAATGCTGGCAGCACAAGCCAGACAAAGGAAACAAATCAAAAAGCATTGGCCTACCTTCTACAAAATCATAAGCCTGACATGGAATGTTGTGTATAATTGTTCTCTCTCTAACTCAAGAAGGATGTGCCAGAGCTGCGGAAGTCTAGGGAAGAATACTTTTAAATAATCAAACAAAGCAGCTTCTATAAAATAATAAAAGAATAACTTCTTTAGGTTTTATTATCTATTACTAGAGTTTTGTTTTCAAGTCATAAATCTGACATCACTCATGAGTTTAAAAACTCTTTAGGAACTTTTTAATCCCTATAAAACAGAGTGTACCTTTTTTAACATAGCAGGCAGGGTCCAACACAATCAAGCTTCAACATAAGGTTTTAACTGTATTTCTAGTCATATGCTCTCCCCTTCCATGTTTGGTTTATTCAGGAATATTCATCATTTTCCTAAGAACTACTTGAAATTTCACTATGCCATTCCCTCTAGTAGGAACTCCCTTACTCCCTTTTCCACCAATTAGACTTTAGCACCTCATTCCAATTATACTGTGTCAGGAAAGTAAAGATTCTCTCCAGTCTCCACCTGTGTTAACAACCTTACCTCCTCCCACAGCAATATTGTTTCTCTGCTTTGCCCTACTAACAGGACCTCCTTTTTCCATAGTAGCCATGTGATCCCCTTAAGGAAAAAAAAAAGACATTGCCCAGACTCTTACAATTAAGTGTAGCCCATAATAGACAATGAGGTATAAGAGGACGTCATCTGGGGGGACTTCCAAGACATTTGTTTGTCTTTTTTTTTCCCTTTTTGACTGCAAAGTAAAGTCATATGCTAAGGAGAGGGAAATAAGAAGATAGAAATCTGAGTCCCTGATGGTATTTTGAGATGCTATATTTCCAGATTTCTTGTTACATGTGAAAGATTAATTCCTTAGCTTGTTTAAGACATTTCTCAGTTGTATCTTTTGTTACTCCAGCATTATAATTACTTGTTTGCATTTCGGTCTCCTCCAGTGGAACATAAATTCATAAAAAAAATGTTCATCTTTTTTCCACAAAGTACAATATCTAGCACAATGTAAGTGGTCTTTTATTAGTAGTGGCAATTTAATTGGTGCCATTAACAACTTCATTGCATCAAAAGAACATTGATGTCTCCAATCAGAAATAGACTAGTAAAAGTTTTAATAAATGTATGGATCATGGATTAATAACATGATTTATGGGGGAATTGTTGCTGTAAGACAGTATATTTACTTTTTATAACACCATAAGGAGGCCAACCATCAAATGTCTTTTGAATGACTATAAGCCTCAGAATATGAAAGAGGCTATAACTTTTACCAGACCCAACAAGACATATTGTCCTTTTTTTATTTCAGAGTATTATGGGACTACAAACACTTTGGTTACATAAATTGCATTAGCACCAGCCAACAAGCATGCCCATCCCCAAGACAGCATGTACTGCATTCGTTAGGTGTGGATTTACCCTTCTCCTCCCCCCTGCTGCCTGCCTGACCCAAAGGACATATTCTCTTTTTAATGAAAAAAATCCATGGAAAGAAAACCTGTGCTGTTGAAGGACTCTTAAAAGGGAATCAATCAGAGGTACAAGACAGAAAGTGATTCTGCAACAAATAAAATTTCACGCCAAAGATCTCAAATCACATTCAAAATTTCAAAGTCTTGGATTTCCACCTCAGGAAGATGGAAAAAATGTGCTTCCACTCTTTCTCCTGTTAAGTTCAACTAAAATCGTGGGCATTTCATACAAAAGAAGATTGTACATAAGAAGATTGTAAAATGTGAGGAGAAGAAGACAGATTGGTTAATGTCTTCAGTAATGACACTGTGGGCTTCTTTTTACTTCATATATCCCAGACGTAGAACAGAAGCTAGCAGCCAGTAAATACCAATTGGTACAAACAACATTCCCCCAAAATTGTTCCCTCTTCACCCAAAGGATAAGAAAATTGTAAACCTAACAAGACGAAAATAATTGGACAAAAATAACTATATACTAGTTTTACGTCACATAAATCACTGTGGCCTGACCCCAGCCCACACCAGTAAAGACCAAGTAGGGAGCATGGATTTTCATCATCATCAGGTTGTAATGAGGCACCCCTCACCCTTAAGCAAAATGGTATCACAGAAAGCTAAGTAAGAGCCTGGGACATTTACCCCTGCTGTGTGGTAACAAGTCTCCTGAAGTGTCTATGGAGACTAGGTGGGGAACCCGGACATCCACCCCAACCCAGCAATGACAAGGTACTGCTTCTCCCTCTTGGTGGTGTCAGAGGAAGACTAGGGGACAGTCAGGACTTTCAACACTGCCCATTGGTAATGAGATCAACACCCCACTCCAAGTGTCAGTGGAGGCCACATGGGCAACAGTAAAGAGACACTCCGATACCTCCCAGAAAGAGAGGTATTGGTAGATTCATAGGGGGGATCTGGAACTCTCACCTCCACCTGTTAGCATTCTCCAAGTGGAGGTTTGTTCAGGTTCTTGGTGATCCTCAAGAGAAAAGAAATTCGGGATGCACCATGTAAACCAAGCAAGTGACAGTGTTTCTGTTGAAAACAAAAGTACACTCTCAGAGAGACCAGGCAGACTTGAAAAGAGTAGCTGCACTGGGAAGAAGTGAGTTTTTGTCTTTTGAAATCTTATTAATTGAGGGGAGAAATATTCAATGCTAAGGGGCTGTCTTTTACTAAGAATTTGGATAGTAATTCTTAGGATTGGATTTCCTCCTATTTTCATACTTTACATGGTTGCTTTTGAACAGTCAGTGATTTCAAGGGTGGAGAAATTTTAAAACCACAATGTAAATGATGTTGTAATTAGCCAAAGTTCATGTTAGGTGACAGGAATAGCCGACAAGCTGATTGAAGCTCGTTCATGCCTATGGTTCTCAGCCTCGCTAGTTAGCTTCTGCTTGAGGACTGTTTACTTTAACACCTGCACCCAATCTTCAAGCCCTTTCATCTGATCTCACCCCTGTCTCCTATTTCCTACTTTAACACCCCCATATTCAAACCTTTGAAAACGTAACCACACAGTTCTAAATAATCCATACATCAAAGAAGTATTCTCAAGAGAAATAAAAATATATGTTACGTTAACTAGAAGGAAAATGAAAATATAGCACAATGAAATTTGTCGGATATAGCTAAAGCAATGCTGAGAGAAAATTTATAGTGACAAATGTATATAAAAGAGAAGAATAGTCTCAAGTTAATAATCTAAATTCCCATCATAAGAAGATATAAAAAGGAGAAAAAAAACCAAAATAAACAGAAAGTAGGAAGTAATAAAGATAAGAACAGAAATCAATGAAATTGAAAATCGGAAAATAGAGAAAATCAGTGAAACAAGGATTTAATTCTTTAAAATGGTCAATAAAATTGAAAAACCTTTAGCAAGACTGAAAAAAAAGACAAGGCACAAATTACCAATATAAGAAAATAAAATACACCATGCAGACATCAAAATGGTAACAAGGGAATACCGCAGATAATTCTACAAATATAAATTTTACAACCTAGAAGAAATGGGCCAATTTCTCAAAAAATGCAAACTACTACAACTTACCCAATATGAAATAGATAATTTGAATAACCTTATATCTCTTAAAGAGTTTGAATTCATCATTTAAAACTTCCCCAAAATAAATCGGTAGGCCCAGATGATTTCCTTGAAGAATTCAATCCAACATTTAAAGAATAATTAACATCAATTATACACAATTTCTTCCAAAAAATAAAATAAAAAGAAAATCTTCCCAATTCGTGTTTAAAGCTAGCATTATCCTGATACTGAAACCAGAGAACAATATAAAATAAAATGCTATAAACCAATATCTATCATGAACATAGACATAAACAGTCTTAGCAAGATATTAGAGCAAATAGAATTCAGGTTTTATATATATATGTGTGTGTGTATATGTGTGTGTGTGTATAAATTATACATTATTACCAATTAAAGTTTATTCCATGAATGCAGAGCTGGTGCCATCATTGAATGTCAGTCAATATAACCTTTCATTTTAGCAGACTAAAGAAGAAAATCATATAGTCACATCTGTTACCACAATAAAAACACTTTATAAAATTCAACATCATTTATTATAAAAACCTTCCAGAAAAAATAGGTATAGAAAGGAATTTCCTCAACTTGGTAAAAAGCGCCAATAAAAAACCTACAACTAACATTACACTTAATGATGAAAGACTGGTTTTCTCCTAAAAATGAGAACAAGACAAAGATGTTTGCTCTCACTACTCTTATTCAGCATACTTTTGCAAGTTCTAGCCAATGCAGTAATGCAAAAGAAAGAAAGGAAGAAAAGAAGGGAAGAAGGAAAGAAGGAAGGAAGGAAGGAAGGAAGGAAGAAAGTTTCAAAGTAACAAACCTACTCGATAGTTATTTCATGAAATATTTTATTGTAGATTAAATACCTTACGAAAGTTTGAGAGCTTCATGTCATCCTTGTATACTCATGTGAGAAGCAATAAGCTGTTCTATAATAAACTCATCATTATTCTATTATTGAGAAGAAAAAAACAAAACAAAAAATAATAAGTAAAGAGGAAATGGAGAGACTTAAAATATTCAGAAAAAAATTACTAAAAAAGCAGAAAAACTAATGAGGTAAAAATGGCCTCATCACAAAATCAGTAAAGCAAAGATTGATGGACTCTGCTTTTGTTCTTTGCCAAAAGCAATAAGTGAGTAGGTAGACTAAAAGTAAGAGCAAAGAAATCAGCTCACTTATAGAACTGTTTTGGAAGTATACAGTGAAATAAAAATCTCCCTAATTATTATGGTTAGGTGCATTATATCAAGGGCTTTAGATAGTTTTAACATATTTTCACACATCTTTTACCAATTTTTATCATGTTCAAACTCTTGGCAATCTGTGGTATAGATTAATCTTAGTAATTAAAATTTTCGTATAATGAAATTTTCATATCCTAATAAAATGTATTTTGAGTCTTCCATAATTTCAGATGATTTCAGCACAATTGCAAATACAGAATATTTTAAAATTCATTTAAAATTTAAACACTTCGTCCAAGAAATTTTTTGATATATCAAAAAGAGAATGAAATTTCTTTGCCTTGACACAGGTTAAGTTTTGTCATTCCATAGCTATGATGGAGGGGAAAAAAGCAGAAAGGAAACTGTGATAAAATGAGGAAGTAAAAATGCCAAACCTTGTTTGTGTTTATATAAATATGTATAAACTTTCACTGTGAAAAATGTTTGATACAGTTTTCTAAATATAAATAAAATACTCCTAAACTAATATATATTTAAGAAAATATTTTTTTTCTTTCTTTAAGATCGTCTTTTCATTCGGTCACCAAAAATGGCTTATGTCATCATTATAACTAAATAAAATCTCGGATTTCTCTCTCTTAAACAAAATGAAGTCTCAGGTTGTTTTTCTAAAAGTTACAGAGCACTGCATAATTTTTCAGTCTGTCTACCAAAGCCAGCTTCATATTTTGTAGATAATAGTGGACTTTGTAAAACAGATGGCAGATCCCAGTTACTGTATAATTTAATATTTTTCACCATATAAGAAAAAAATTCCTAGACATTAAGGATTAAAGTAACTTTAATGTATTTGAGAGTCCTTTAGAATATTTATTTTAGGAAGCAAAAGATTTCATTCTTTTGATATTTATTTTTTTTGATAAGGTCATTTTAAATTTTTCAATGAACACTATACAAAATAGTATTAAATTATAAACATTATACAAATCAAGATATCCATTTAAAAACATACTCCTCTGTTAGATTGGGAACAAAACACTTTTCCAGGTAAGTACATTCTACTTAACTTTTATTTTTTTTAATTCCAAATTGTCACTAAAAAAATGTTTTCATCCAATTATCGAAGTTAAAAATGGCAGAACTGAAAGAGGCATAGCCTTGAGAAAGGTTGGCTTGGAACCATTCTGTACTTCCTTATCCTCCAATCAAGCAGTCAGATTTTCTCACTTCTAGAGTTCACATTCTGCTGATTATCTTTTAAATACAGTAATTGGTTACACTGTAATTTCTGGCTAGACTCATATGAACAAAGAACTGTTACTGATGGCTCATTCCCAGTTTTATTCCCTTTTGTGTAGTTGGCTAAGAGATTCCCTCCAGATTTCTCTATCATCACCTACACAGCTCTCCCACTGGCTATAAAATACCACAGCAGCTTGTAGGTAATTGATCAGACAAGTGAACTGTAAAATATTCATTTTCTACTTCAACAGCCACATAAATCTCTTGGGAAGAGGATGAAAATATTGCTTATGCACATCAGGGTTGGTAGAGTAATAGCAAGGTTGCTGATAAGCAGGGGTCCACTACAGAGCTAATGCTTAATTCAGTGCTATGCCAAAGACGGAGAGCTTGCAGCCTCCCAGTGCCTGAAGCTACAAGTCTCATTATATACTGAACCTGAGGCATCAACATCAGTGCCCTAGTCATGTTGCTCAAAGGATAGTGCTTCCTCTTTTAATTAATCAGGTTCATCTTGGCATAACATGCCAAATAGCCAATTAACACTTAGCTACTGTAACCAACATGCTAAACATTGAATTGCTAATGAAACCAGAGTGTGTAGAAAGATAGCCAGGCAAAGGATGATGGGAAAACAGGTTGGCTGATTTTTTTTTTTCATAGCACCTGTGTTATTTGTTTGTTTTCTCCTTTACTTGGTTCCTTTCCTCTCTGCAAACTTTTCAAATAACTGTCAAGCTGCTTTAACTGGAAGTTGTTAGAAGTAGACTGTACTCGTACTAGTTAAAGCTACAGCAAAAAGTAGTATATTATTTTAATCTTGCTTTGTGGTTGCAATAGTAAAAAAAAATGCTAAGAGACATTTGTCTTGGTCTTTTCCCTGTTTCACGTCTATAACTAGCATTTTAAGCACTTTAATGAGTCTCAATCAGTGTAATATAAACCTGAAACATTGAGTGTTATTTTTCTACAGTCATTACTTTCGCCAGAGACTTGATATGTTTTCCTTTCTTGTCCTTTAATGGAAACTTGGGCAGATTCTAAAAACAGTCCAGACACTGCAGTCATTACAGTTTAGTGTACTCTGTAGCTTAAATTTGTAACCTTGGTTTCAAACTCTTCTCCTTTCTGTAGCAAAAGCTTGGGTCCTTCTTCCTCTCTTTCGAAGCTTGGCTTCTCCAGTGCAGATGAAGTGGGAAGGAAGAGAAAAATACATTTTTTTTTAATTTCAGGAAATTATGGAGGTACAAACGTTTTGGTTACATGTTATGACTTGTCACATCCCAACCATGATTTGAGATGCACCCTTTCCCCCCTACAACGCTCACCACATCCATTAGTTGTGAGTTTATCCACATCAATCCCCCTACCCTCAAAGAATATTACTACTGAGTGAGCACCTTAGTGTCGATCAGTCAGTGCCAGTTTGACGGCAAGTACAAGTGGTGTCTGTTCTTCCATTCTTGTGATACCTCACTTCTAACTGGTCACAGCTGTCCCTTTCTCTCCATTGGGTATCATTATTGCTTGGAGTTACTCTGATGAGATACTGATGCCCTTGTAGGGAAGGAAAAATAGTTTTGTTCTTCAACTGTCATAAATTCTTAGTGGTAACATACCCCTGTAACAAAAGATACATTAACAAAACAAAAAGAAGTGTATTATTATGTATCTCTCATAGATAGATACATGAGAGACACCCAGGGAATGAGCAATTCTTGAAGAGCTGTCTTTGAATTGCAGCTTATATAGCATCTTTGACAAAGAATAGCGAATTTTTAGAGAAGTACCAGGGCAAAGAAAAAGGACTTTGAGTCTTTAGGGGCAGCAAATGGCAGGAAGATAAACAAATGGTAGCTAAAGGCCAGTTAGTAAAGTTTGTTAATTGAGATCCTTCTGGTGCCATCTCTAGGCAGATAAGGGTGTAAAGTTGTCTTCAGTGCTTAACCTTTGTCCTCCGTGGTACACACAGGAGGAAGGAGACCTTTCGTCTTTGTAAATTTATGCCCCGGTTTTAGGTAGAGGGAAGGCCAAGAGCTTTTCTGCATCTGGTTCTTCTTAATTGCTTTCTGCTGAAAATAATCTGTATGCCAAAGAGACATATTTTGAGGTGCCATATTCTGATGTTCCACATTCTTTTTCTGTCACATTTTTAAAGGATGCTTCTCAGAGGAATACCTCCGTGAGTTCTTTGGGGAGCCTGTGGAATCTCTCTACTTTCCAAGTCTCTGCTGTGCAAGGTGCCGCTGTGGCTCGACTCTTTGCAAATTTGTGCTCATCTCTTTGCCCTCCACACAAATACCCTCACTGTGGTCCTGCCACCAGCAGGCAGCAGTCTTGGAGGAAATGCTAGCAAGATGGTACCTGCTTTTGTGATGTCCATTTAAGATTTGACGGGGAATTCATGCATTCCTTTCTATATCACATTACAGCAAATGAAGACCTCCTTCTCCACCACTTCTCCTTGACCTACTCCTCTCTCCAATTCTTTTCTCCCCTGCACAGGCAAGCGTAGGGTTGAGATGCCTAACCAGACATCCAGGTAAGGAGCGAAATGTTTACCTCTCCCATTTCAAACACTACTAAGCTCTTTATTCCACAGGTCATTTTCTTAGAACCTCAACATTCTTTTTTCTTGAGGTAGAAAGGAAGCATTCTCCGCTCTGCCGCAAACAAAGAAATAAGTTAAGCTAAACTGTTGTTTAGCGAGACCCCTGTATGGCTCTGTCTGTGAGCCTGACGATTTCCCTCCTGCTTCCTCCCAGTCTTCTTGTAATGTCAAGAAACTCACAGTGGAGGTGGGCGGATTCCTTTAGCTCTTAATGGACTGTGAGAAAATGTGACTGACCCAATTTTTGGCAGTAATCAGTAGTTTGTGGTGTACTATTTTTTGTGTGTGGTTTTTTTTTTTTTCTTTCATTTTACCTCTGAGCTACCTTGATAATTCTGGGGCAACAAGAAAAAAATTCACTCTATCTTCTGTGTGTGTGTGTGTGTGTGTGTGTGTGTGTGTGTGTGCGTGTGTGTGTATATAAAATCTGTGCTAAGAAGCTTAATGGAATACCAAAAAGCAATCAGAAAATGTCTGCACTCTCTTCCCATGGCTTTATTTCTTAAGCAAGGGAAAAATGGAAAGACAGTTAAAAACAAGAATTGCTTGTTTAAAAGTGTATATCTGTCTAGCAGAAGAAGGGTCAGAGAATGTTAACGTTCTCTCTGGAAATGGAGTGCTCTCCTATCAGCTCCTCTTTCTCTCTACATGTTTCAAAGTCTAACTTCAGCACGGTCGACACATACCCACATACCTTTTTTATTTTTTTTTTTTCTTCTGTGGCTTGTATCATCTTTGTTTGTGCATCCTGTGACTGCTGAAGAAATAGAATGTTCTCTAATCAGATTGATGCTGGCAGGCTATTTCCAGGAAAGCAATCATTAATGGTCAACTAATTATATTTTTAGCATTATCAATTGTTGTTACAAGTAGTATAAATTCCCCCATCATTTTAGCAACAAAGATTGAATGAGTTGATGGATGGATGAATGCAGCTTCCACATCTCTCCCAGTTAAGAATATAAAAGTCAGTAGTTGAAGAAAACATCCCCCCTTACCTGAGAAGAACCACAATAAAGAAGGGGAGAGATTGGATAGACAGCCAGCAGAATCTGCTGAAAGGTGATTTACACTTCCTTCCTTGAAGCGTTTTGTATTTTGTTGATTCCTATAATTTTTTGTCATTTTTATAATTGTAAAAATTATTGAATTGATAAATATATTTTAAAGACCATAAGATCACAATTATATAAAAAGCACATTTACCAATAAAGGAGGGGGCACTGAAATGTTAGCATTGCCTAATTTCAGGTAGAAGCCATACTAGTTAGTGCCTTTTCCCTTTTTTTTTATTTTTAATTTATTTTCCAATTATTTGATAATGAACATGCAGATATTTTCTATGAAGAAACTAATCATTATTAAAATTAATTATATTTCTTGATGTGAATAAAATGTGGTCACATCTTACAGCTCTGACGAGGGAGAAAATAGTCAGCTGAAGATATATTTTGGAGTAAAGGATTGTTAATATCATTTAGTCTAAAGAGTCATGGCCTCCTGGGGAAGACAAATTGAACACCACAGGTTTTTAATACTACAGAAAGTATATTAGAAAGAGATGCAACAGTAATGTTACTATGCAAATATAAAGTAAATCAAAGTTCCTGAGAGCAGAACAGTTACTCAGCTATAAACCTGAGTTGTGAATTTGCTCCTATATATTGTCTTTGATCATTTGAAATAAATTTCAGAAACAATAATTATAACCACTGAATACATTATAGCACTTTTTAACGTACCCTTTTAGGATGACCTCAGAAATCACAGAACCTATATGTCTCTTGGAATTAAATTCCTTTCTACCTACACACATTTTTGATACAATAACCTTGAAACAAGACAATAGTTTAATTCATTCTAAAATCTCAAGTCTTAATTATTACTGCATGTATTCTTCTTTTAAATATTTTAAATGAGATATTTAAGAATACAAAATGCAAATAATAATAATAAGAAGAATCCATTTTTCCTCCTCCTAGTTTAAAAAATTGCCAACATAATTAAAACTCCCTTCTTTATTCCTGCCTTGTTGCTTTCAATTTCTTTCCCCTTAATAGTAAGTAGCATGGTAATTTGGTGTGTGCATTCCTATAAACTTTATTATACTCTTACTTCTCTTTTCTGTATTTGTATAAATGTGTGATATTGTTTTACATATTTTATGCTTTACATAAATAATATCGTATATAGGGAAGAAGAGATTTCTCACTCAACACGAGGTTCATGGCTAATGAACCTGTAAGACAGATTGACAAGAAGAAAGCATATACATTTCTTTAATATAAGTTTTATGTGACAGAGGAGCTTTCAGAAATAAAGACCCAAAGAAACAGGGGAATCTGTTCATTTTCATGCTTAGGTTTGATAAAGAGTGGACAGTCATGGAGAAGTATGATTGGGCAAAGGGGTATGGTCACGTGGTAATAAATTGAAGGTGGGGGGGCTTAGCAAGGTCTGTTTGTTTGGAGGCTTCTCTTCGTCCCTGTGCTGTTAGAAATAAGAACATTCCTTTCTTCCAGGGATAAAGAGGGTACCTCTGGAAAAAGGGTCTTATGATCTATTTCTGGGGAAGGTTGGTTGGGTTTTATGGTACCATTTTATAGAAGTCCAAGGAAGGCCAGCAAGGGTACTTGTAGCCAGGTGGCTCTGGCAATCTTGGGCTCCTCCCAAGAGTCCTGATGGTTAAAGGAATCAATATGAGGAAATATGTATAATCTATTCATGGCACAGAAATTGGGATGTTTGTTTTGCACTGTGTTCCTAGTGTATGTGTCTGTATTAGCTCAAACACCATACTTTATTAATCAATATGTTTCAGAAGTCTTAATATGTACTAAGGAAAATATTACTGTGATATTTTATTTCCTCAAAATTTCTTGGCTATGTAGGACATATAGCCCTTTTGATATGAGTGTTATAATTAGCTTGTCAATGTCTATTGAAACCTCTAATAGGATCTCTTTTTCTTTGAAATTAAGGATCAATTTAAGAAAAATTGACATCTAGACTCTGCTGACTTCTCAATTTCATTACCATGGTATAGTTCTCTATTCATTTAGATCTGTTAATGTCTTCAATATAGCTTAATATAGCTTTTCTTCATAAAGGTTAATCATATCCTTTTTAAAATGTATTTTTAATTAATATTTTTGAATACCATCTTTACTTTTTAATTTCATTTTAACTTATAATTAGTTTATGAGTGTAATCTTTTGCAAAAGAAACACTAATATTTGCTTCAATTTTGATGATTTGTTTTGAAAATTCTTTCAAGTATTTTAAATGGATAACGCAATGGAATGAATATTTGTGTCGCACCCACCCAAGTTCTTGTGTTGAAATTCTAACCCATAATGCCATGGTATTATTACTAGAAGTGAGGCCTTTAAGAGGTGATTAGATCATGAGGGTACAAATAGTGCCATTATAAAAGAGACCTCAGATAGGTCTTTCTCTTTTTCCATTATATGAGGACACAGAAAGAAGTCTGTAGTTTACAACCTTGAAGACAGCCCTCACCAGACTCCAAATATACTGGTGCTTTGACTTCAGAATTTCCAGCCTCCAGACTGTGAGAAATAAATTTCTGCTGTTTGTAAGCCACTCACTGTATGATATTTTGCTATAGCAGCCCAAACAGACTAATTATATTATCTTCAGAAAATGAACATTTATATTTTATTCCAATTCTTATTTCTTTTGTTTCAATTTCTTAATATAATACATTGCATATTTCCTATATTATAGTACTAAACGAAGCCATAATAACAGTTATCAATGTCTTTCCTTTAATTTTAAAGGAAAGGCTCATATCTCTTTACCATTAAGTATAGCTTGCCTATTTCTCCTCCTCCTCCTTTTTCCTTCTCCTCTTCAACTTCCTCTTGCTCATATTAATATTTTTATAAGAAAAGAGAGTTTCCTTCCATTCCCAATTGGTAAGGATTTTGGCCACCATGGGTGTATATTGCACTAGATGATTTTTTACATTAAGATAAACACACTTTTCTCTAATGATCTGACTGTATGATAAAATATATCAATTACAACTTTTTTGTTCAAGTCATTAAGTATAGAGGTGTGAATCGTGTGAAATAAGGTAAGTAATAAAGTTGAAGAGTTGGAATTATATTCTAAACTTCATCAATGTTATTTCCTGTGGGTTTGTTAGCTACCATAAAAAAGCATCTTTTAACCAAAATATTAAAACTATCAGGTTCACTTATCATATCATACTTGAAGAGAAAAAAATAAAAATGTTTAGCATACTTTCCCTGTCTTTAATCATAGAATCAAGTAAAATATAATGTATTTAATATGTATTAATTACTATATCTTTTTTACAATCCTTTTAATTGATGATACTAATGAAATACAGAAAAGACTCTTTTCTAAAATGTACAAACGTCTAATGGGAACTGAGATTTTTTTTTAATGTCTCTGTAACAGATACAAGACTTTGCCTGAGGGTGCTCTTTGAAAAATCAGAAACATTAAGAGTATAAAGGAAAAAAAGAATCTCCTTTCTCAGCCTGTCCATATTCATACTTAAAAAATTATCTTTGAAAACAACTTTATTATTTCCAGTTGTAATCAATGTACTTATTAAAATTCAGTGTTAATGAAGAAAATGCAATTAGATTCAAATGTCCATATTAATATAAGAAATCTACATTTTCAAATAAAAATATAAAATATTATAATCCTAAAAAAGAGCTGAGACCACCCTCTTCCCACCACCGTTGACTTTAAACCTGCTAATCCTAACCTGCCTTAGCCTACATTTTCAAATATAGTTCTGTCAAGTTACCATCTCCTCATTTACTCTCATCTTTATTTGCCTCTGGACTTTGAATCTGACTTCTCTGGCCATGGTTTCTCTCTCCCACTGTGCCATTGGATCCTTTGTTTTATGGCAAACAAGCTCTCATACACCTTCAACCTACTAATAATGTTCTATTTTTTAATTTTTATTTTTCTTCTTTTTTAATCAAAATATTTTTAACAAACTCAATAGATTCCTGCATGATACTGTTGGAATTTTACTCTATTTAAATAAATTTGACAATGTGGAGGAGAACTAGAGTCAAGAGATTTCCCACCACAACAACCACATAAGCTAATAAGTTATAAGCTGATACGATTTCTTGGATACTGACAGAAGACATAAGACTCCTGGGTCACAGATAAAAAAAAAATTTACTGCTCACAGAAATAGCAGTAGACAGAGTAACATCATTACCCTGGTTTCTTAAAAGCCAAATTCTACATGGCAACATGAAGTGTGGAGTTTGCTCATGACGTGGGCAAACCACAGGAAAGAAATCCAGAACTTAGGAAATTTTCCACTTTTATAGCAAGCAGTAAGCAAGGCTGTTCTTTGTCCAGAGGAATAACGAGTACAATGAATGATTATTTAATGCATTCCTGTGGTGCATTACTTGTCAGAATTGCCAGCTGATTAAACAATTCTGAGAAGTAACACTGGTGAAAGAACAATCAAGGCCCTTTGATTTTGGACCACTAATCAAGATGTGTAGGAGCAGGGTACAGAGAAGACTGCTTCCCAACAGTTACCTCCACTTGATTTATAAATATCTTAAATATTTATCAATATTTTGCAAAAATACAAATTAATTAAAGAATAGACTATTTTAAGAAAATTCTAAGCTCTTTCCATGTTCCACAAAATTTTATCATTACCAAATGCTAAATATGCTCATCAGAAATGACATTTTTATTTATACTTACTTCTCCAGTTTTCATCTCATCTTATCAGTCATCTGAAAAGCATGGCAGCATATTCCATTTAAGTAATGCAAATTTTTCTGCTTGTACATTCTTTAACAATCCTGTATAAGTTGAATCCAGTGGTAGCAACCATTTCAAATAAATTCAAGAGTCTTCATTTTAGATAGACTTTGACATTTTCTATGTGCTTAATTCCCCTACTCCAAACTCTAAACTTATTTCTCTAGTCAAACATTTCAAGTAATCTATTATTTCCACTTTTCTGTTCAGGGACACCCTTCATGAGACCCTTCTTCCTGTTCTAATCTTGACTGGTTGCTGTTCTGTGGGTACAACTCTGGGACTTTCTACTTATTTTCATCCTGAAAATTCTCTTCTCTTTCTATTTTGGATTCTCTAGGTTCTTAAGCACATATTTCCCTCTTTTCAAATTGTTCTTTTTCACTTTCACATATTCCAGTATTCTCTGGTGTTCTCAGGGAAAGGATGTAATGAAGATAAATGTTGAGAGGCTATATCAGTGTCATATGTTTGTAATACTGTCAAAATTAGTTTATAATTAGATTGTGTATGGAATTATGTTTGGAAATAATTTTCCATCAGTTTTATAAAGACATCACTCCAATGTCTTTCCTTATGCTTTGGTAAATCCAATGGCAGTTGATCACCATTTTATTGAAACTAATCATTATTTCTGTTTTAATTTTTAATTTTTAAAATTTTCAGAATCTTCTCTATGTCCCTTTATTTTGAAATGGTGTGACCTGGTATGGGAATTTATACATTTACTGCATTGATTACTAAATGGACCACTTAAATCCAGCCTATCATTCTCTTCAGATCTGGTGATTTTTCTGTCATTATTTTATATAATTCTATGTATTTTTTTTCACTCTATTTTTCTTTTTGGAATTTTCATTTACTAGACATTAACTTCCCAGATTGATCATCTAATTCTATTCATTTTTTTAATGCTCCTACTCTTTGTCTTTTATTTGTTTACATTCCTGGGTAATTTCAACAAATTTTGTTTCTAATATGTACATTGAACTTTTAATTTCTTTTTATTTTTTGGTCTCTGGATATTTATTTTTAATACTATCTTGTCTTATTTCATTGACTTTTCTTGTTTCATTGAGAGTTTTTTAATTTCTTTAAAAGTATTTTATCCTGTTTCTTGTATTTGCTTTGTTTTTCTTCTAAGTCTCTGTTATTTATTTTTGCTTTGGGCTCTATACTTCATAATAAAGCCTTTTTAAAAATGCTTGAAGGTTTTGGTTATCTGTTCTAATTTAAATGTAAGAGAATAAAATGGAAATTGGAAAGGCTATGTATATGTGTGACACTGTTGATTGAGCTTCCTGACAGGAAACAAAACATTTGTGGGTGCATCTTTAAGTGTTTAGATATTTTCTCTAGATCTTTTCTATTTGGCCGGTGAATTTGGTATATAACTCTTCAAATTCCTGCTCATGGTGAAAGGAAGGGCATAAACTTATTTGCCAGTTTTCCAGGAAGTGAGTAGAAAGGGGATATGGTGCTTCATTCACTGTGCAGTCTACCATTTAATCTCCCTGCTTAACTACGTGGTTTGTACTCCTACTTTTAGTATGCCTTATGTTTTTGCTATTTCTCTTGTTATATCATTATATTCCCTGCCAGAAGGGAAAAGTTAATTATATAGTAGTCAAGTGGAAGAGGATATATGGGTTTACGTCTTACCCAGGCTTTCAAATTAAACTCATTTTCATCCTCTTCCCTCACACTACCACCTTCTAAGATAGAAAGTGACTCCAGTTTCTGAGCTTTTCCTAAGTTCTGCCTCATAGATGGACTTTTGTTTGTTTCAGTTTCTGATTGTTAGACACTTACATTTGTTTGCAGAACTGGATACTGTATCTTGCACATCATATAAAGAAGACCTCCTACTGTTTAGTAGATTATCAAAGAGATGTATAATTGACACAGGACAGAAATATTTTACGCTTTTCTAAGTAATTTTTCATTTTTAACATACTTGATTCTCTTAATATCCTCTTAATAGTTCTATTTTATTTCCATTCAACAGATAAGGAAACTGAGGCTCAGAAATTTGAGTCATAATTGAGTTAGTAGCAAGACCAGGACCAGGAGCTAAATATGACATTGAATCCCATGCTTGTTATTCTATTGTGGACAAAAGATTATTTTCAACATTTTGTGAAGAAAACATTATGTGTTATCCAAGAGCTTTTTTTCCCAACACACAACAATATACCAGTAAAAATGGTTCCGTTTGATACATTTCTGAAAATGTAATAAATGTTAATAAACATACGATGAAGTTTATTAATGTTTTCCTAGACTTCCCTAAATCATTTTAGTCTTTGAAAAATATGTTACTACTATGTCTTCACTATTAACCTCCATGTAGGTACTTATAACATAATATATAAATAGCACAATTTCTTGAATACATATTTATTAATGCCTAACAAATACAAATATATTTATTTTGATAGGACAGGGTTGGAATTATATCAAAAGTCAATTTATTATTCAGTACAGTGATATTACCTATAACAAGTTTTCTGATATTTAGTCTGAGCAAAACTTTAGAAAGTTTTTTCTTCTCCACATAGTTTATTTTAGCTTTTTATTGTGGCTTAACTTAAACATACTAAATGATTATTTTATTTAATCAAATCTAGTCATTTTGATCAGTACCTGACCTGATAAAAATTGTCAAAATATCTTATTTCTATAGAGCTTTGTAAATTCAGATTTTTTTTTTCAGTGTTCATTTTTCACCATTGTCATTGAGAAGTCTGAATTTGTTTCTTTGCTCAATTTTCTTAAGAACTTTTGTTCTCTGACATATATTTATTAATTATTATGTGCTAGAAAATATTCAGGGTATGATATAAATTTTAAAAGATTTAATTTTACTTCAAGTAAATGAATCAATAGTGTCTCCTCAAACTTCTATCTTTCAATTTTGATATTTAGGTATATTATAGTAAATTCATATAAAGAAATCCTAACATTCCTGAATGACATTATAATTTTGATGATTGTTTATATATAATATATATCTTCATATTCCATATATGTTTATTATATATCATCTATCTTTCTTTGTATCACTTATCTATTTCTTTACTGGCAATATTAACATATTTTCAGGCCAAATTATAAAAAGATATCTGGTATCCTAGGATGAAAAAAGAAGCAAATGTATCAAAAAGTTTATGATATTTTGGTGTATAATTGAAAAACTACAATGCCATTAAAAAAGTCAGTGAGTATTTGAAGGACTAGACTATATTTACCTATCTTTCAAGCCTAATAATTTATTTGGATATGTCTCAGTGTTTACTATGCCTATTTAATTTCCATAGGCACGTAGTGGGCTCCTTTAGTATTCGAATGCAACTTTTTTTTCTTTCTAGAAATTTTTCTTGAATTGCAATTTTAAATATTTGTTATCTTGAGACACATTCATTAGCCTGCTCTTTTCTGCTCATGGACCCCATGGAATAAGCATTGTTAAAGTCTCTCTTCCCACTGCTGCCATGTCTAAGTCAGAGTCTTCTAAAGAGCCCCAAAGCTGTGGAAGCTCTTGGAGCTGTGAGCTTTGAAACAACCAATGAGAGTCTGAGGAGCCATTTTGAGCAAAAGAGAATGATCAAAGACTGTACAGTAATGAGAGATCCAAACACCAAGCACTCCAGGGGCTTTGGGTTTGTCACGTATGCCACTGTGGAGGAGGTGGATGCAGCTATGAATGCGAGGACACACAAGCTGGATGGATGAGTTGTGGAACCAAAGACAACTGACTCCAGAGAAGATTCTCAAAGACTAGGTGCCCACTTAACTGTTAAAAATATCTTTGTTGGTGGCATTGATAAACACATTCTCATCATGGGCAACGTTGAGCCTAAAAAAAGAAAAAAAAATTGAAGAACATCACCTAAGAGATTACTTTGAATAGTATGGAAAAATTGAAGTGATTGAAATCATTACTTACCAAGGCAGTGACAAGAAGAGGGGTTTTGCGTTTGTAACCTTTGATGATCATGACTCCATGGATAAGACTGTCATTCAGAAATACCATGCTGTGAATGGCCACAGCTGTGAAGGAAAGAAAGCCCTGTTGAAGTAAGAGATGGCTAGTGCTTCAGCCAATCAGGTAGAAGTGGTTTTGGAAACTCTGTTGATAGTTGTGGCTGTGGTTTTGGTGGGAATAACAACTTTGGTCACGGAGGAGGAAACTTCAGTGGTCAAGATGGCTTTGGTGGCAGCTGTGGTGGTGGCTGATATAATTGCAGTGGTGAATTTGGTAATAATGGAAGCAATTTTGGAGTTAGTGGAAGCCACAATGATTTCGACAATTACAACAATCAATCTCCAAATTTGGGGCCCATGAAGGGAGAAAACCTTGGAGACAGAAGCTCTGACCTCTATAGTGGTAGAGGCCAATACTGTACCAAACCACAAAACCAAGGTGACTGTGGCAGTTCCAGTAGTAGCACTAGCTATGACAATAGAATAAAGCTTTAATTACTGCCCGGAAACAAAGCTTAGCAGGAGAAAAGAGCCAGAGAAGTGAGAGGGGAAGCTATATTATAACAGATTTGTTGACCCTGCCAAGCACATTGATGGCAGGACCTACCTGCTACAAAGAAGACATGTTTTAGACTATACTCATGTGTATGGGCAAAATACACCAGGATTGTGTTTGTGGCTAATTGTATAACACGTTATTTTGGTTTCTGTACTGTGGAAGGTGTAAAGCATTTCAACAAAGGGTTTTCTTTTCTTTTTCTCAGTGTCACTAAGGTCCTATCAATAAAATCTAGTTTACAATTGGAAACTTGTAATTTAGTCTTATTTCTGGCAGAATTTTGAATTTTTTTTCATTTTTTTCTAAATTTTGCCCTTTTCTACATCTAAATGTTTTTATCCATGTAGATTTTAAATTTTGAAAATTACATTTTGAAATATTTTTATGTATTTGAATATTTATATTTAATTCATCTGGTATTTGATTATATTGTAATTCTCTAACATATGTTGTTTTAAAAATGATTTGAAATATTTTTCTTTTTCTTTTATATGATGGCTTTGTCTCGATGTTGTCCTGTCATTTTTTGTTTACTTTTAATATTTTTGTACCACTTCTAGAGTGAAGTGTTTGGTGGCTTACTAGATTTCTTAGTTCAAAAATGCCATCATCATTTGGTATAATAAAACAGATTTTTTTAAAAGATATTTTTTGTGTATGTATGGGAACATAAGTTTTGTGTCTTTTGATTTTGGTCTATTGGATTTTTAATTTTCATTACATTTTCCACTTTATTTTTTGTATCTAATCTTTAAAAATTATAATTAGACTGAGGTTATTCCTTTTGGTAAAAAAGAATACAGAAGGAAATTTTTATTTTAATCACATTATCTCAAGGGTACCTACCACAACATAATTTATCATGTCACTGTTGACTAATTTTCTCCAGTGTAAAGTCCTCCCCCACCATTTCTGTACTGAACACTTTGGAAGGAATTTTCTCGGCGCAGCCCACACTTAAGCAGTGGGTAGTTGTGCTCCACCTCCTTGAAGATGGAGTATCTCAATAACTTTATGGAATTCTACATGGGAGATCTGTCTCTTCTCTTCCATATATTAGTTTATTTAATCATTTATTCATATCAATTTGGACTCATGAATATTTATTTTATATTTGGGCTACCATCAATGTCATATGTTTCATTAATTATATTTATTGAGAAAATATTCAAAATTAATTTGTTGTAATATCAAGATCTATAATATTTTTAACATTTTTAATTAAGAAAAAAGCTCAGATTTTTTGAGAATGCAATAAAATTAAATTTTTAAACAGTACAAAAGAAAAAGTTAAGAATATTAGACAAAAAAGAAAGTAAACTATGAAGTTTGAAAGGAAAATAAAGACAGAAGAATTGAATTAAAATTTGTACTGGGGGTGAAAAAGAAAAAAATTGATCTTGCTAAATACCAAATAATTCCTTTGGAAGACAAATTTTAGCAGCTTTAAAATTACAGAGGTAAAATAAAAAAAAAACAAAATGATAATTAGTATACATGGAAAAAGACATACTACTTAGAGCCTGCATGGAGATAATTAATATTCCAAAATAAATGCAATACTGAAATAGGACTAAGATAAAAGTCATCAAATAGAGGAAATAATGCCCAAATCAAATTGAAGAAAGTTTTTTTGACTGCCAGATTCAGTAAAGTGTGGAGATAAAAATATGTCTATTCTGTTAGGGGAAAATCAATAATATCCATATTTGGACATGTACTAGAACACATAAAAACAAATTCTATGAACTTCTAAGCATAAAAACAAACCAAATGTCTACAAAAAACTAGGACATTCTATAATTTCTTTTCCTTAAATTTACATGCCGTAAGTAATAAAGTAACCAAAAATATGTAAAACAAAAATACATGAAAAAATAATGCAAAGGTGGGAAGGATAACTGGAATACAAAGATTTTATAATTTTGCAGCATACAGGAAATGGTGAACTTTTTATTACAATAACTCCCTAAGAGTAAATGAATGTATTACTAATGAGTTAATAGATAAAAAATGAATTAGGAAAATAAATGACTAAATATAACTAGGAAATAATAGAACAAAAAGGAATAGAGAAAACTAGAAAGCCAAAAGTCAGTTCTTTAAAAAGATTAGTAAAATTGATCCCTTCCTAATAAGAGAAAGGATAAGAGAGAGAGAAAGAGAGAGAGAGAGAGAGAGAAAATTGATGCTAAATTTGTTTAGATATTGCCAAAGCTAATTCTCCATTTATTTTATATATATTGCTATACCTTCAAAGTTCATTGGTCTTTTCTTCTTCTTTAACACCTACTCATCTGAAATTTAATTCAGAGTATTTTTCATTTTATATTTCACATATTATAGAGTCATTTTGATTTGCTTTTTCTTTTTACATACATACCATGAAATAAAAAGGATCTTTTTTTTTTTTAACTATCTTCTATGTCTCTGCTTAGCATGTCTGATCTTTCCTTTAGCTCATTACTAAGTGGAATTTAGTAAGAATAACTGTTTTAATATTCTTATCTACTAATTCTATCATTAGTTCTGAATTAGTTTTGAATAATTAATTTATATGTCTTTATTATGGTTTTAATATCCTGCTTCTTTTAATGCCTGCTAATTTTTTATTAAATGTCAGGCATTATAAATTTTACCTTATTAAGTGCTGGATATTTATGTTCTTCTCTAAATATTCATGAGCTTTATGCTGGAATAAATATTTTTAAGTATTGTTCTTGGACGGATACATTACTTGTAAATAATTTGATAATATTGGGTCTTCCTTTCAAGCTTAATTAAGTGGGAGCAAAGCAGTATTTACTTTGAGCTATTTTTTCCCCCTTCTGAGACAAGCACTTCTCAATGCTCTACCCAATGTCCCATGAATTATGAGGTTTTCCACTCTGGCTGGTGGGAAGGGGAATTATTGTTGGCCCTGTGTCAGCTTAGAGCTGTTACTCTTAGATTTGTTTTTTCAATCTTGGGTAATTTCCTCATGTGCATGCACCGATCAGTATTTTGGCTGAATATTACACTTCAAGTGTCATAATACAAATGCAATTAGAGTCTTTGAAAAAGAAAAGAAAGAAGGCAGAATAATATATTTGAAAAAAATCAATGGCTGAAACATTCCAGATATGATGAAAACTATAAGCCAATAGATCCAAGAAACACAAAGAACCCCAAGTACAAGAAACATAAAGAAAAATACGTCAAGTGACATCATAATTAAATAACTTAAGATAGATATAAAGAAAACTGTTAAAAGTGTCCAGAGGAGAAAAGATACACTGCATATAAAGGAAAAAAGGTGATGATGACAGCAGATTTATTTTCAGACACAATGCAAGTTGTTACCTTGCGTTGTTATACCTGGCTAGGAATTAGAGTGTGCTCACTGTTTGCTGTAGCTGTGACATCAGAGGCTAAAATTTCCTCTGCGTCCTTCTTTTTGTCTCACATGTTTTCTTTAGATTTTCCTAAGGACTCTTTAAATAGAATCTGATGCTTTCACAGTTCTTTCAGATATACCCCCTTGTTATAAGGGGTAAACTGTTGAGGGAAGGGAGATGTTTTATTGTTCTATGATCATGTCTCAGTTTGTTGATGAGCCTGAGTTTAGTATTTTCCTTCTCCTAGGTTGTTAGGGTTTGGTAAAACCATAGTCAGTTATGCTTTGTTATGTTAATACAGTTTCCATTGAGGGCAGACCTTGTTTAGGGAGAATAGAAGAACAGAGAGTTCTGGGCATATTTCAAGATGATTACTTTTTTCCTTCCTCTATCAGAACATAAGGGGATTTTTCACTTATCCTTTCATAGTGAGAGCTTGGTAGGGCTCTTAGACATAAAACTTATGAAAGTAGGATGGGGTAGAAACTTTAAGACTGTTCTCTCTTATAGTTTTTTTTTGTGTGTTTTGTTTATTAGGTGGTTTTGTTGTTGTTGTTGGTTTTTTTGTTTTTTTTCCCTGAGATGAAGTCTCACTCTGTTGCCCAAGCTGGAGTGCAGGGATTTAATCATAGCTCACTGTAGCCTTGAACACCTGAACTTACACCATATTCCTGCCTCAGCCTCCTAAGTAGCTGGGTCTACAGATGTGGGTGCCACCACACCCAGGTAATTTTTATAATTGTTGTAAAGATGGGGTCTGGCTACATTGCCAAGGCTTGTCTTGAACTCCGCTGGTCTTAAGCTCTTCACCTCAATCAATACTCCCACCTCTGCCTTCCAAAGTGCTGGTATCATAGGCATGATCCACCATGCCCAGCTCTTTCTCTCTCTGTCTTAGCTTTTAACTCTCAAACTAGTCCACATTGAGAATCCAGCAATTATTCACCTGAGTTTGAAATATTTCTAGTAGTACTGGCTCCAGTTGGTTTCCGCTTCTGGGCTTCCATTCTCAGTACAATATAATCTCCATATCTACCTGCCTATTTCTCACATTTGCAGCAAACATTGTAAATTTTCAGTAAGTGTTAGTTTTTAGCATTACTTATTATCAAAAGATAATAGGTCATCATCATGTGGATTCCTAACTCATGGAAATAAAAAAAATGGAAAAAGAGGCAACTGAGTGTGGTAGGAAGAAATTGTATGGGAGAGCCTACGTGAAAGCTGGGGAAGTGGTACCGTTTCCTCAAGACGGGCTCTGTCGAGCAGAGCAATGATACTGACTCTGGAATTTTAGAATTATTATGTTAAGAGTGTGTTTGACATACCTTTGGGATGGATTATTTCAAGGAATATTATCTCATTTAATTAGCTCAAGGTCTCACAATGTATATTGATAGAGTCAAATTTTAAAAAGGTTTCTTTTTCATTAATACCTTGTATTTTTTTTACTTATTTTTCTCTTTATCTTTCCCAAAATTCCTGTGAGTGACATGAGCATTATAGTCTTCAGTTACTTAGTAAAATGACATAGACACAGTGTATCAGCCAAGTGATAGACCAGAAATTCAGATTTAGTCCCTCTGACTCCAGGTCTATTGCCCTAGCCAGCACTCTAGATCTGACTTCCATGCTCTTTTTTTCATACACCGTGTTTTCCTTTGGGCTGCAAGAATGTGTGTGCATGCATGTGTGTGCGTGTGTACTATATGTGTCTAAGAAACGATAGCTAAAAATCTTAGGTATCTACTGGAAATTATATCAATAAAGTCAAGCATTAAACTTTTTTGTACTCTCATAATGTCAATTGATGAATCTGCAGTCATAGAGCAGAGCCAAAGGAAACTCTAATAACATTTAAAATTTTTCCAATATTAAATTCAGCATTAATTTAGAAAAAGAAAAATGTAACCAATATATAATCTCTTTTGGACACAGTTTGAGATAGAGGAAGAAAACTTGAGGGAATAAAACACACAGTGCTTGGAGAATTTGACATACATATACAAAAATTTCATAACACTAATTAAGAAGATTTCGTTAGTTTCCCCTGGCTGGACATTTATAAACAAAAAGCCATTTTAGTTCTTTAGAACTAAAGAATGAGCAGCAAGCAAAGAAGGAAGAAAGAAAACTGGATTAATATTTTCTAATTTATGTTTCTTTATCCAATAAACATACTAACATAAATACTAAAAACAGAAAAAACTTGTGACTCAAATCTTACCTTTCTTGAGTAACACAATTATGATTAAATAGATTGTTCTGGAGATAGAATATATGCATGTCAATGAAGACTGATCTATAATTATATAGGGGTAAAAAAAGCAGTTTTTATAGTTTCTGTTCAATTTTTTTACACTGTTACTGGGAGCAAAGTAGAACTTTCGACGTTTTTGAAGACATACAACATCAAATATCCAGTTTAAACCAATGTATATAGATGATATTTTTGAGCCACTGAAAATTTTAATTCATATTACGTTATTGGGTAGAACTGAAATAATCACGGATGACAGTTTATTACACAAAGATGAAAAATAAAGTTCTGATTCAGTCTGGTTGCTACTTTTAAGACCTCTCTATGACAGAAGATTATTTTCGTAGTAAATATAACCCTAGCCAAGAAGAAGAATCTGAAGTCAGATGAAGGCTTGTTTTTTTGCCTCTTTTTGTTTCTTACCACAACAGAGTATGATCTCACAGGTACTGGAATAGCTATTGATAAAGAATAAATCAAGTATCTGATTAAAAAAAATTAGTCTGAAAAATCTACTAAATTTTTTCTCCCAGCTTAATTTTTGGTTGGTAAACTGCTCACAGTCAGAAAAATCCAGATCAAATATCAATACTTACCTTCAAAAAAGTCATTTGTGCTATGGAACACACCTGCTCACATGCCTTGCACCTCTCCCAGAATTCTTATTTTGGGGCACCGTATTTTTCACATTTGTTTTACAGATATTGTTTTGTATCATTTAATGGTTTTTCATTCAGTGCTAGTGAACTTTGTGCTCCAAGCATAATATCTCTTTTTAATTCTAATAACTCTATGATTGATTATTTTCAAAGTACATTTGATTTTTCATATAATTCACCTATCCTGATCTCCCTTATTGAAATATGCTATTTATGTAGTCAAAGTCTTGTCTTACTCATCTTCCCCAGTGCTTAGTTCAATGCCTAAAATATACTGTGTTCAATATGCTTGTTGACAGAATAAATGTATGATTAGAATATTAAATCTTTTTTTATTTTATTAGGTGTTTTGGAGAAGTGTAAGTCGCCACCTCCAAGTTAAATTCAACTTTACCAATTCCAGCTTCCTATGACATTTTATGTTAATTTTTCATCTACAAGTTTGAATCATCTTTTCTTACTTTTTATTCCCACACTTAAGTTTTAGTAGCATGCATCAATGAATAACTCCAAGGTAAATCAGTCATTTGATCTTAAGTAAGAAATTTAAGTGGCTTTTTGAGTTTTAGCTAAAAGAGAAAAATGAGAAATTATTATCAACTGATGGGGATAATTAAATAGGATAATATTTATGATAGTACTGTGCACACATAGGATACTTCTGAAAAGCAAAACAGGGAACATCAGCTTATTTGGCTGAATCACTTATCTGATGTGAAATTTATCTCCATAAAGTTATAATGGATTTAAGTAAGAGACTTACATATCCATCAATGTGGCAGATTATATTAGTGATCTCCAAATATTTTGATCATTCTTCCACAAAATAATTTTGAGTCACTATGAACTCCTTCGCACATGGTTGTTGCTATCTAAATTTTTATCATATTTTGCTTAAGTTGAAGATGCTGCAAAGATTGTCATTTCTAGTCTATTGTGAGTATTGGCATTGCTAAATGAAATTATGTCACTTTTAAAATGTATTCAATGAATTCCAGATACTGTAGTAATTTGATATCTACCATAATCCATTTAAAATACATTAAGGCATTAATCTCTTTGTTAATAATAGGAAATTATAAATACTTGTTTTTTCTCTTAGAACCCATATATTTTTTCCACTTTCTCACAAAAAATTGCTCTAACATGTTTTATACTTGAAATCATTTTATAATTAATATATCGTACAATAATATTTATACGTATATAGATTTACATCTTTTATGTAAACATAAAATAAATTTATAATTTATGTTAAAATTTTGTAAGACCATAATGTTAAAATATTAAAATTTTCCTAGATTAAATTATCACTGAAATTATTTCTGGTATACAGTCTGTCAAAAACATAAATATATTATAAAATTTGAAAATAATCCTAAAAAATAAAATTTTACTGTAAAATGCATGTTTTACTGGGATGTAGCTTTCATAATTATTTCATGTTTATTTTGATGGACATTTCAAATGAGGCTAGTTTTAGCGAAATGGTCTGTGTGTATGTATGTATATGTGTGTGTGTTTATGAATGGAGTCATTGAGAAATCGTATTCACGAAAAGTTGTATGGGAAAAGAGAGTTTTTTCAGAAATGTTGTTTAATCCTGTAACCTGTTGCAAATTGCATGCCAAAAGTCAGATTGTGACTTGTCATCAAACATTATTTTTCATGAACTTATAAGTCATCCTCTCCAATTTTGTTGAACCAAGCAAAAATTGGAAAGCATTTGACTTGCTAAATGATGTTACCCTATTTTTAGAGCCATTGACTTTCTTAGCAAAGACCTAAATTGATCTTTCATTTGGCATTTCAGGGGCTTCTGTATCTAGTACCATGTAAAATAAAGGATGAATGAGACTTGGGCCTTTGCATGTTAAATTAAGAGAAGGGGGCAGGGACCTGTAATCCTAGTACTTTGGGAGGCCAAGGAGGGAGAATCTCTTGAGTTGAAGACCAGCCTGGGCAATAGCGAGTCTCCACAAAAATTTTTTTTTAATTAGCTGGGAGTGGTGGTGCACGCCTGTAGTCCCAGCTACTCAGTGGTCTGAGGCAGGAGGATCACTGGAGCCCAGGAGTTGGAGATTGCAGTGAAGTGTGATGATGCCATTGCACTCTAGCCCGGGCAGCAGACAACAGAACAAGACTCTGTCTAATTAAAAAAAAAAAAAAAATACAAAGAGAAGGGCAATTTCTAAAGGGGTAATGGAAACTGAGAAAGAGCAAAACCCATTTCATGTAGACAAGTTTTAAGAGATTGGTGAAATAAGGATCTGGAAATGGAAACCATGCGTTTTTTGAAAAGTCCTTCCTTCACCCCTAATTGTGTGAGTACCATAGTTTGGTCCTGTTAACCTGAAAACTCTGTTGTTTAAAGAGATTCAGAAATGCTAGATAAAATGTAACACATATTCTTATAATTATAAAACTGAGCTAACAAGGCTGTAAGATAAATTCCTACAGGTCAAAAATAAAGAGGCAAAAAATAAAGGAAGACCCTGAAATAATGATTCGGATTCAGTACTTAGGAGAGGGGAGGATACGGGGGTAGATCTTGAAGGAGAAAGGAATTAGCAGCGGTATTCTCAGACAAACCTGGGACTCTATAAGCCAATCAGCACAGGAAATGAAGAGGGACTCGTTTTTTTGTCAGCATCAGGTAGAAAAGTAATTTACTGAGAGCTTATGATACAGTGTGTTTATCCTTTAAGATGATGTGGGATTTGAATTTGTAGTAGCTATATGATCTAGGAACCACAAGTCAAGAAAAATTTTATGTATCTAACACTGCAAAAGCTGTTTATCGTTTCAGATCCTGAGTGTGTATCTGGATGTGAGGAGGGGTTTTCTTTTTAACTTTCAAGCTTCTGGCATGTGCTATTTAGAAGTCATGTTGCCTTTAAATAAACACAATTTAACTTATAGAATGTATACACAATGTAATTCGGTATGAAACCTATGATGCTCCAATATGGTCAGGACCAAAACTTGGTGAATAATCTGGTCTGCTTCGATTAAGTGTGACCTTTTTCTACACCAAATTCAGAGATAGCCCAATTAGTATGACATTTATTGTGAATACATATTAATTTAATGACAATGTAAAAAGGATAAAAAGTAAAATATGTATCGCAGCTTTGCAAAGTGAAAATGCAATTCATTTCTCATTGCAGTTTTTTTTTCATTTTTCTTCTTGTTTTCCCATTTATAATTTTATCTTCAAGTATATGATCTGTTATCACATTAATAAGTGGAAACTATTTATAAATATGTAAATTTTAAAATATATTAACGGGAGTTCTAATAGATACTAGTATATATCTATGTGATATTCAAATTAGTCACATACAGATTGTTCCACAAAATTACATTAATTTAACATTTTTATATAATGTTATGGGTTGAATCCTTTCTCAAAAGATGTTGATGTTTTAACCCCCAGTGTCTGTGAATGTAACCTTAGTTGGAAATAGGATCTCTTCAGATGATCAAGTTTAGATTCAGTTATTAGGGTATCCCTAATCCAATATGACTGTGTCTTTAAAAAGGAGGAAATTTGGACACAAGGAGGTACACACACAGGGAGAATGCCACACAAATATGAAGAAAGAGATGAGGGTGAACATCTACAAGCCAAGAAATGTCAAAGATTATCATCAAACCACTAGAAAGTAGGAGAGAAGCATGGAACAGATTATTTCTCACAAACATCAGAAGGAACCAACCTTGCTGACACCTTGATTCAGACTTCTAGCTTCCAAAACTGACGCAATAAATTTTTGTTATTTAAGCTCCTCAATTTGTGCTACTTTATTATGGTAGCCCTAGCAAACTTTGCAATAGTTGACTTAGGCTTCTTACATTGTGCCTTTTGTTTCATACATCTCTACTTCTACCTTGACTTCCATCTATGTTTCTATTTCAATATGTGTCTAATGTGTATCCATTTCGACAAATATCTTCCCTAAATGTGCATAATTAAAGAAGGATTCCTTTAAAGACCAAAATATTACAAATGAAAAAACTAATATAAATGAATGGAGACATTGTGAATATTAGATATGCACTTAGAACTTTACTTTTCTAGGATGCACATTGTGTTTTACTAATTCAGTGTGTTTCTGTTGTAATATATTTTTGCTGCAGTGACTTCTATCCTAGCTTTAAAGAGATAACGGACTTCTTATGCACTTAGTTTTATTCCCCAAAAGTACTTTTTTAAGACACTCACAAAAGTTATGCTCCCTTTGTGATTCAGTGATTTTAGGAGTAACGTAAAAATATTAAGAATATCTGGGCTTATTGACATGCTTGAATTTTAATGTAGTTGTGTTCCAATGTAAATTTCCAAGTAATAAAAATCCCATATGAAATTCATTTTTTTAGTGTGTATATTAATTGACTTCATGGAAACACTAGCAATAATAATTCAATGAATAATATTCATTGAATAAGCTTTCATAATTTGTAATTGAAAAGCTTTAAAACCATCCAGCGCAGTTTCTTAGAGTTACCTTATTCACATACCTCACATTTTAAATACTCACTAAATATTGGTGTGGTTAACTGTTCTTGAACTCAGATAGATACCCCTGCACTTCTATCACAGTACTTACCTGTTAGCTGTGAATATTTTTGTATTGGTTGGTTTTTGCATTAGACCATAAGGCTGGGTCATGTCTACCTGTTCACTTTTGTATCTAGCCTCTAATACAGTGCCTCAGACATTGCCTGAGTGGAGGAAAGAATGAATACATGAATGGATACATAAACAATGGGAGATAACACAACACAGTGGAAAAAACAGGGGCTTTGGAGTCAGACCTAGATTCAAATCTTGTCAATACAGTTTATGCAACACTCCTGAGAGCTGGTCTCTTCAGCTATTAAGGGGACATATTAATTCTTACCTCAAAAATTGCTGCATGGTTTAAATGAGTTAACATATATGGATAAAATTTCCATATAATTCTAGCCACACAATAGGTACTCAATAATCGTTACTATACTTATCATAAAATGATAGCATTATCGTAATTTCAGAATTAATACAAACATTTATTCTTTTGTATGCTTTCTTATTACTTACAGTGGGCTACAAATAATATAACATTTACATTTACAGATAATAGTTTATAAAACAAGCTAGGGAGTAACATGTTTTACTTTATCCAAGATCTTCCAACCAAATGACCAGTTTTGAGCAGAGTTCTGACTGGTTTCTAGAGTCTTGGGTAAAAACAACAACAACAAAAGTCATCATTCTGACTATTTTTACATTATTTTGGGAATCTGATACCCACAATTATGGCATTGTAATAAAATCTTGTCTAGAACAATTGGGATCCATATAACCTCTAAGAAATACAAAATAATCTCATAGGGCCCATTGTGTAACCTAATACACGATGATTCTTCCAGGTGGATGTCTCCATTTTTATGGTTTCTTCCAGAAAAAAAACAAAACAAAATAAAACAACACTCAGACACTGACCAGTTCGTTTCCCAAGATTGGCGTGATTTTTATTCCAAAAGCAAACAAATCCACAAAAAGGAAAATTAAAGACCAATTTTACTGGTAAACATAGAGACAAAGATCTTAAAGAAATTTTGGGAACCCAAATCCAATAATATATAATGACAACAATGCATCATAAGTAAATCAGTTTCATTTAAGGAATGCAAGACTGGTTAAACATTAGAAATCAGTTAAAGTACTTTATCACATTAAGAAATTAAATGCAAAAACCATTCAACCATACAAAAAGATGTGGAAAAAGCATTTGATGAAAATAAACATTGATTCATAACAAAAATTCCAAGATAAATAGTATAGAAAGGAATTTTCTTCGTCTAGAAAAACGTAGGTTTAGAAAAACATAGAATTCATGAATGAATAGATAAAAAAATACGATATACAGTCCTGTGGTCCCCAATCTCTGGCCTGCAGCCGGGTACCGGTCTGTGGCCTGTTAGGAACCCAGCTGTGCATTACCACCTAAGCTCCACCCCTCTCCTCCATCCATGGAAAACTTACCTTGCATGAAACTTAGGAACTGGGCCACACAGCAGGTGATGGTAGCAAGCTAGCGAAGCTTCATTTGTATTTACAGCTGCTTCAGCTTCTCCCCATCTCTGGCATCACCGTCTGAGCTCTGTCTATCCCCATCACCCCTCCTTCCCTTGTGGAAAAATTGTCTTCGGTGAAACTGGTTCCTGGTGCCAAAAAGGTTGGAGATGGCTGCATGTGCGTGCACACACTGGAATATTATTCAGCCTTATAAAAGGAAATCCTGTCATTTATGACAGTATGAAACAACCTGGAGGACATTATGCTATGTGAAATAAACCAGGCACAGAAAGATAAATGCTGCATGATCTCACTTAAATGTGGAATTTTAAGAAGTCAGCTTCATAGAAATAGAGAGTAGAGTGGTGCTTGAAATGAGCTAAGGGAAATGGGGAGACGTTGGTTAAAGTGGACAAAGGTTCTCTTATGTAGGATGAGTAAGTTCTGGAGAGCTAACATAGAGCGTGGTGACTACAGTTAATAATACTGTACTATGTACTTGAAATTTGTTAAGAGAGTAGATCTTAAATGTTCTTACCATACCAATGTAAGGTAAAGAATATGTTAATTAACTTGATTATGGAAATCATTTTTCTATATATGAACATCAAAACATCACACTATATGCCTTAAATATATATAATTTTTATTGATCAATTATACCTCAATACAACTGGGGGAGGGAAGGAAAAAGAAACCTTCAGTAAACACAGGTATTACACTTAACAATGAAATAAGGAAAGCTTTCTCTCTGAGATCAGAAAAAACAGAGGGATGTTCACTATCCCTACCTTTCTTCAACATGCACTAGAGTTCCTAAGCAGTAAACGAGGGAAAGAAAAAGAAATAAAAAATATATGGATCAAGAAGGAAGAAATAAAACTATTTGTAGATACTATTAATATATACATAGAAAATTCTAGTCTGGAAATAGATTATTAGAACTGAAAATAATGTTTACTAAGATTTCTTGATATAAAGTTAGTATGTAAAAATTTGTCATACTCATATGTGAGCAATAATCAATCAGAATGTGAAAATATAAAATGAGTATATTCATATTATAAAAATATTAAATAACTAAAATGATTTAAGGAAAATTACCCTTCATCCAAATATTTGAGAACAAACCTTTTTCTCAAGCATGTGCAGGATGTTTTTATTAAGTAACTGTGTACTAAGAAAAAAGCAACTCTCAGTGTGTTTATATCATATTCTCTAAACAAAATAACCAAGACATATGATAATAACAAAAATATAAATTAAAAATTTTCATGTATGAAATGTAAAATTGTGTCCAAATAAATCGATACAATTAAGAAGTTAAAATGGATATTAAATCTAGTAAAAATAATTATGGGGCCGGGCGCGGTGGCTCACACCTGTAATCCTAGCTCTCTGGGAGGCCGAGGTGGGTGGATTGTTTGAGCTCAGGAGTTCGAAACCAGCCTGAGCAAGAGCAAGACCCCATCTCTACTAAAATTAGAAAGAAATTCATTGGACAACTAAAAATATATAGACAAAACTAGCCGGCCTCGTGGCTCATACCTGCAGTCCCAGCTACTCAGGAGACTGAGGCAGGAGAATGGCTTGAGCCCAGGAGTTTGAGGTTGCTGTGAGCTAGGCTGACGCCACCTCACTCTAGCCTGGACGACACAGTGAGACTCTGTCAAAAAAAAAAAAAAAAAAAAAAAAAATTATGGAAAAGTATACATAAGTCTTTGCAGGATCCAAAAATGTTGTATTTTCAGAAAAATTATAACTATATGCTCCTATATTAAAAATGTAAAAACGCCAAAATATATTGACTTAAG
>CAUYSK010021348.1:0-53033 GCA_963575035.1 Avahi laniger
ATATCTTTGATGTACCTAAAAAGTCATTTCCAAACCCAAGATCATCTAGATATTCTCCTATTTTATCTTCTATGTGTCTTATAGTTTTGTGTTTTACATTTAGGTCTGTGATCCACTTTGATTTGATTTCAAGAGCATGCACTGTCTGTGCATTTCTTTTCTACTGGATGTCCAGTTCCTCTAGCTCTGTTTGTTGAAAAAACTTTCTTCTCCTCATTCTATTGCTTTGTTCCTTTGTCAAAGATCAGATGATAATATTTATATGGATTTGTTTCTGGACCCGCTATGTTCCATTGATCTATTTGTCTATTTTTCACCTATACCTCACTGTCTTAATTGCTATCACTTTATAGTAGGTCTTGAAGTTAAGTAGTGTCAGTCCTCCAACTTTGTTCTTCTCCTTCAATATATTGTGTTGGCTACTCTGGGCCTTTTCCCTTTCCATATAAATTTTAGAATCAGTTTGTTGAAATTCACAAAATAACTTTCTGGGAATTTGATTGGGATTACATTGAGTGGGAAAAAATGATATTTTGATAATATAGAGCCTTCCCATCCATGGACATGGATTTTATCTTCATTTAATTTAGTTATTGTTTGATATCTTTCATCAATTTTCTATTTTTTCTCATGTATATATTGTACATATTTTTATTAATAAATTTGTATGTAGGTATTTCATATTTGGGGGCACAAATGTAAATGTGTTTTTACTTTGTTTCCACTTGTTCATTGCTAGCACAGAAGACACTGACTTACGTGTTTTACTATGCCCTGTAACTCTGAAATAATTGCTTATCAGTTCCAGGAATAATTTTTTGATTCTTTCAGGCTTTCTATATAAACAGTCCTGTTGCCTGTGAACAAATACAAAGACAGTTGTATTTCTTCCTTGCCAATATTTATAACTTTTTTTCTTTTCTTGCCTTACTGCATTAATTTAGACTTCCCATACAATGTTGAAAAGTAGTGGTGAGAGGGAACAACCTTGCTTTGCTCTTGATCTTGGTAGAAATACTTTGAGTTTCTCAATATTAAGTATATTAGCTGTAGGTTTTTGTAGAAATACTTTATAAAATTGATGAACTTCTCCTCTATTTCTTATTTACTGAGAGTTTTTATCATGAATAAGTTTTAGATTTTGTCAAATGCTTTTTCTGGTTCTGTTGATATGATCCTGTGATTCCTCATCTTTAGCCTGTTAATGTAATGGATTTTCTAGCACCGAAACAGCCCTGCATAACTGGGATAAATCTCACTTGTTCATGGTATATTTTGTTTTACATAGTTAGATTTAATTTGCTAATATTTTGTGGAGGACTTTTTTTTATCTATCTTCATGAGAGATACTGATTAGTATTTTTTCCTTTCTTGTAATGTCTTTGTCTTGTTTTAGTATGGAAATGACACTTATCTCATAGAATAAGTTGAAACATTTTGAACATTAAAACAATTAAAGAAAACTGTGTAATCCCAGAGCTACCATTATTTAAGTGGATCGTTCTCTCAACTTATCATAGAAATTTGTATCACGAGAAATCATTTGTTGATACATTGTCTGATTATTTATGTCCTTATTTTTAGTAATAATTTTTACTTCCTTAGTTTGCATTAATAATACTAAGGTAAATGTGAATAGAACTATGTTTTTAACATTTTAAAATATCAGAATTATAAAAACCAAGTATATTTAAACTGTGAAAGAGCTTCATAAACCATGTGTTACATACATTTTTAATTTTTATCATTAAACGTGAGTTAATTTAATAAGTGATCTATCTCTCATGTAGTCAGACCCAAATCATATTCTTAGTGCAAAAAGTGCAATTCATGAAGCTGGTTGGTACAACCAGTTCTAGCCTAGAAAAATGTCCACAGGTTGACAAGTCAACTATTTTTCCGACCAATGGTCCTTCCAGGAAGAAATGAGACAGAAAAACAGATTAAGCAATAACATATTTTATTACCTATAGTGTCATCAAAAAAAGTTAGATATAAAAACAATTTTATGTGCTATAATAGAACCTCAATCTCTCTTGAGGATATAATCAGAGATTGAACCTTGTAAACAGTAATACCTGCCTTTCTTGCAGCATGACCTCATACTTCTCATTATAAATGCTTTAAATTGCATTCCCAGACTGTTCCCCAAGATCAAGATAACTAATTAATGTTCACTGTAATTATGATTTATTTCATTTGCATGCTCAATCCAATGTCATTAATGTCAGATAGATCACCATTGCCATAGCAACCAGGAATACTACATATGTGACCTAAAGTCTTTATAATTAGGCCTTTGTTCTAGGTTATCTCAATATAATAGACAAATGAATGTAAAATATTGCACAGTTCTGTCTCTGCTTTAAATAATTTTCTGGTTATCTATAAAATTTCCCCAAATGAGGGTATCCTAATCCCACACCTACTCTTACATCAAGATATATTTTTCCCATTTTGATGAAATCTCTCTCTAAATTACCCTTTATATGAAAACATTCATTTATTTCTCAATTGTTTTTAATGGATCAATGCATGAAATATACCTGAAGGAAAAATATATTTTTTAAACATTACATTAAAAATGTGTCATTAATAATATTCATCTTTTATTTATTAAATGATGACGATAAACTGTTCGTGATGAAATTTCTTTGAGCATAAAAATCAAAAGTAGACAAATTCTACAAAATAGGAAATGGCTTCAAAATGAATGTTCAAAATTGGTTTTTCACTTTATGCTGGGATGAAAGCTGAGCATTGTAAAATAATTGATACTACTGATATGATGATACTGTAATTTCATTCTTCATAATGTTAAGTAGATTCCATGATAAAGAACCAATACAGTTTTCAATAACAATGTTGGTCTATATATGTCATATTTTATAATAAAAATATTAAAGTATTGAGTTTATTATGATGATTTGGCTACTGTAATAAATCAAAAACACTTGTTTTCAATATTCTTTATTATTATAACATTTAAAAATACACATTTAAATATACCTATTAATTCTTATAATTATTATGATATTTCTGTTATTTTATTTAATCTAAGTGCATATTTAATTTTAGATGCAATTCATTTCCTGCAAAATATAATTTTTACAATGTCATAATAAAATGAGATAACTCTGTCTTAAAATAATTTTGGTTTTAATAAAGTATGCAAGAATGCAAACAATATATTGTGCATACTTGACAAAGCTCTAAAATACATTAATATAATGATATATAAACTATTGAAATTCTTCTATATGATAATGGTCCATTTGCCTTTACATAGTTTATTTAAAATGCTCTAGAAGTAAAAGTTTTATGATTTTATTTTTCTACAGTTATAAACCCTATTTGAAACTCTATTGAATGTGCTTATATATACTATATTCAAATGAATCATAATGGCACAAGAGAACACACATACACCAATGCTTCAGACTATATTTTAAATTGTAGTGAGTAAGGTAACCGGTCTGTATAGGAGAATTTAATATTAAAATAGTAGTGATGGGTTAAAAAAGAGGTGAAAAAATCAACTCCAACTAATGTAATGCAATATATATATATATACACACACACTTACATACACATATACATGTATACAAATTATATATAATGCATATGTGTGTGTGTATGTATACACATGTACAGCAGCATGATATTTTATTAACAAACTGCTTGGGTTTGAACAACAGGCTCACCGTTTCTCATCATTGTTGCATAGGACAATTTACAGTTTTTTCCAGTTTACTTAATCTGCAAACCAAGGATAATAATGGTACCTATTATATAGCTACAATAAGAATATATATGTGTATATATATCACACTTAGAATAATGTGTAATGTTTTTTAAGTATTGTATAAGTATTTAATTTTATAAATTAGGCTAGAGCCAAAGAATCTCAAGGATTAATTAATAATAAGATAAAATAAATAAACTATTCAGTAGAATGTGTAGTTTGTACATTTAAAATTGCTTTTTGTTAACTCTTTCAGCAGTGAAGATTTATTCAACTTTGTATTTTTAAATGTATTTTTCTTGATCTTCATTTGGATTAAATATTATTACGTGACATTATCTTTGTTGCATATAGGTGAGTAAAAATTGAAAATGAATGACAGACCATAAATACCTATTAAATTATATCCTAGTGGATGATTGTTTATAAAATTACAACCCTCCAGAATCAGTTTCAGCATTAAGTATTCAAAGACCTGTAAGCACTAAATTAAGATTAATTAATCAAAACTCACCATGAGAAACTGTGGCTTTCAGATGTGCTCTCTGCTTGAGCTCAGGCTGGACAATCTGTTCACCTCAAATCGGTTTCTGAAACATTGCAACTTATATTTCTGTTCTTCTGTATTTCTACTTTTATCAATATTTACTGCTTCTTGAAATAGTTGAGACTATTAAGGAAAATGTAAGTCAGATTATAGCTAAAAGAGGCTGCTAGATTGAGGAAATCGTTATACGAAAGGACAGTCTATACATTTTTCATAATTTTGTCAATATTTCAAATTCATTTTCTCCTAAAGCAATATAGATATACTAATACTGTAAAATGTGCATAGCATACTAGTAGTGACAGAGTTTGCTTGTGGAATTATTATGTTGTATAATATTGCATGCAGCTTGTTTTATGCCTAAATTGAATTTAACAGTTTCATCTATTAATGTCTTGTTCATAGATATTATTTATATGATTTTAAATTTTACTGTGACCCTATACAAGTTGATGATGTGTCAAGTAGCAGCTGTGTCTCTGAGGGGTGTCATGATACACTACATATGAATCACTCCCCTATAAAATAATAATTGCAGGTCAACACAACCATGTTTGTATTCAAAATGTCAGCCACAGAAATTCTTCTCATATGGTGAAAGTCTCATTAGTGTCATTTTAACTTTACTAAATAAATTTCTGATTTGAAACTTTAAAAAGTTATATGACATGTTGTATTATGGAAAAAAAAACTATGGGAAATGCTCTTTAAACAATCTTTAAAATTTCAAGAAAATATACATAACAGATTTTCTTGAATATTTGATCACAAAAATGATATGATTACTGATTATATGTGTGTCTGATTTAAATTCTTATCTGACAAGCAAAAATTCTGGAAGAGAAGAACTTAATCGATATAGCATCTTGTCAGAAAATGTTGCAGATATGATTTTCCCATTCTTATTCTGTCTGTAACTTGTCCTCTGAAACTACAAGCAAATATTCTAACACTTCCATGGTTTAAATGAACCACTATTTCAGTTCTATTACCTGCAAAATAGAGGTAATATTTCTTTCTGTGTTTCATAGGAACAAAACATAAAATCTCTACTCAATGTATTTTCAATATTTTAAAATCGAAATTATTAATACTACCTGCAAAATCCATTAATAAAAAAAACAAAAATGGTGTAAATGCCTTTGTACGTCCTGGTTTGGATGTAGTGTTCCATTAACTTAAAAAATAATGTAAATATTTATGTAATGTGGTAACATTGATAAAATATAACATAACTGGTATTACACACGAAGATTTTTCTGTGTTTGCTAAACCGTTATAATAGTCTCACATATTCTTCTTTGATATCATCATTTTTAGTGGTATTCTTTGAATATCATCTTGCTTTTCTCCTATTTTTTTCACACTTTAAAAGTATGTTTATTTTATCAAAATAATTTAGAAGTCTTTATGCATGGCATAAACCCCTTCATCAACATATGAAGAGTTACAAGATAAATATTAATATCCCTTATGCTGCCTTCTAAGTAAGTCTGTTATGCTCTAGCTTCTGATTGTATCTTCAATCCATATTCTTCACCACTTAATACCCATTTACCACTGCAAGTAATACTCAAGGAATTCTGAGACCTGTATGCTTCTCCATATCAACCATCCTGTTTCAAAGTCTTCACGATTAAAATTCCCTCTTCATAAATTCCCACATACACTTTATATCCTTTGGATACTCCTGATATATTTCAAAATTAAAATTAAATGTGCCATTTTTTAAAGGACTTTGTTTCCCCAAATTCCATGCAGTTTTTCTGGACTAAGTTCGCTTTTGCAAGATTTTCTAATGTCAGTGCATTAAAAAAATAATGTACAAAATGAAAATATCATAGTAATATCTACATCTTTAGTAATATTCTAAAGTTGCCAGACATATTTTAAGGGTTCAATATATGTTAGCTATTATTATTTTATTGCTAATGTTTATTTTCATGTATTTATTTATATTAACATACAGCTACATGAAAAAAAATCAGTGATGCTGTTAAGAGAAATTATCATAAGGAGATAACACTTGGCATGTAGTAAAACACTATTGTAAGTCAATTTAAATAAAGGAGAGTTCATGATATAAAGTAATTGCCTGAGGAGATAGGCAATAAAAGAGATAGTTAAGCCTCTCTATATTAAAAGAGAAAAGGAATTTAGAAGCAGCTTAGAGTAGAGAAAAGAGAAGGAGAATAGTGGATTGACTTAGCATCATGACAAGGTGGTTGCAGTACTTTTGAGAACTGGGATGTCTAAAACTCAAAATTATTCACTATGTTGCTATGCAAATCCCCTGCGTCTCACCCCCAAAACAACTTAAAGATATGAGGCATAGGTAGGGGCAGGTAAATGATTTTGTTCTTTTTAGTTTGATTATTTTGGAGGATTTGTCTATATTAATTACGAAGAGGGCCTGAGATCCAACTTCCATTCTATGCCAAGAAACAAAAGACCAAAGTGTGGATTGGAGCATATACGTTGGACAGGGTAAAAAAGAAAAGCCAGAGATGCTGACGATGTAATTTAAACCTTCAAGTATCTGGAGAAACCTTGCACAGAATATGAATAGGATTAATTTAAATCACATCTACATTTCAATTGTCGGAGAAACCCCAGCTAAAATCCGGATTATATTCACATCTACCACAATGGACTAAAAGAATGCTTTACGTGTCTGTCTTCTCCATTAAATTACCTGATTTTGAAAAAAAGGGCTGAAAGCCCTTTAATATCTGCATCATTAACAACTAACATAGAATCTGGTGGTCATTCACAAACAAGGGTTTTGAATTTAATCCTATATATTATCAAACTCAGGAATAATGATATGGCCATAGTCCCATAACTAGTTCTCATTCATTACTCTGAATTTCCTCATAAATTCACTGCCTACTTTTACCCCTGCCAAATCCTGTTTATCTTGAAATATTGCTGATATATAGCAAAGTTTGTATTCAGCTTTATTCTTTGTGCATAGATGACATCATTTTAAAAACATAGAGCCCTTTTATCTTTGTATGTAGGTAAGTTACTAGAAAGACAATATAGAAAAGAAAATTTCTTTTTGAATTTTTTTTAATTTCAAAATATTAAGGGGGTACAAATGTTTTAGGATACATGGATCATTTTTGTAATGTCTGAGTCCCGGCTATAGATGTGCCTGTCACCCAAATAGTGTTCATAATATCCATTAACTTCATTTATTTCCCTCCCCTCCCCTCTTCCCCCCCTGGTTGCTTTCCACTGGAAGAAAAAAAAAAAAGGAAAATTTCGTAGGATTTGAGATATGGGTTCCTTTATGATAAAACGTTGGCAATTCATAATGAAGTATAACATTGTCTCCACAGACTTATGAATGTATATTTTCAACTACAAATACTAAAAATAAAATTTTTTTGAAAAGAAGATTATTTCATGCATCCTCAACAATGCATACCGTATGGTTAATCAAAGTTAAACTATGAAAAGCACTGTTTTGAATATGAAAAAGTTTATATGGTTGTGGTTTTGTAATTTTTTTGTTTTGATTTTTATAGTGTTGTCATAGCACCCATACCTTTTTTACAGAAAAGTTGATTTCAAAATATAAAAATATGCATAGTTTATGCTACTATGAAAATATTTTGCTATAGAAAGTACAATACTAACATAACAATTCCTTCTCCTAATGCCCAATGTCAACATGTTTGATTTCTTATAGAAAAAATTTATATCAATGACTTATCAATACTGAAAATAATGACACATTCTAGTTCTGGACATGTTGAAATCATTATTTTGGGACCAATTTTTTGATTTCCTGTTATTTTAATTTTATAAATTATAAATTTATATTATTGACAAATAATAATGTCCAGTTACTAGATCTCTGGCTGTATCCATCATTGAGTTATATTCTCTGTTGCACAGAAATCTCTAATTTGGTGGTCACCCATTCCAGATTTCTGCTATCCCCTTGTTTAAGCAGTAAAATTTCATCTATGAGCTTGCTGCAAAAGTATCATCCTAAAACTTCATTTCATTTCATTTCTTGAGCAGGTAGAAATTTCAATATATTGTGTCATATACTACCAATTTTTATGTATAATTTGGCTTAAATATATCCCTATATAAATTCACTGAAAGGTAGAATGAGTTCTACAAAAATGCATGATATAGGGATGATTTATTGGTGTATGCAGTTATATGTTTAAAATAATTTCTCTATGAAATTTTTCTTCTAACACTTTGTGTGCTTGATAGAAAATCTGTTGGTGGGTTGATGGTTATGGCTGTATGATTCAAATGTTTTACAATTAATTTTGTAATATTAAATGTATTGCTCATTTCATTTTAGGTTTATAAAATTTGTGAAGATACTACAGAGAGTTCCCATATACCACACATCCAGTTTCCCCTATTATTAACATATTATATTAGCATGGTGAATTTGTTACAATTAATGAACCAATAGTGATACATGATTGTTAATTTCATTAGTTTTACCTAATGTGCTTTTACTGTTCCAGGATACAATACAGGATACCATGCTACATTTCATTGTCAGGTCCCCTTAAGCCTCTCTTGGCTATGACTGTTTCTCATACTTCCCTTATTTTTGATAATTTTCACAGTTCTCAGGAGTACTGGTCAGGTATTTGTAGAATGTTTCTCAGTTGAGATTTGTCAGATGCTCTTCTTATGATTGAAATGAAGTTGTGGATTTTTGAGAGGGAGACCACAAAGTATCATTATTTACACTTGATATCAGGGATACATACTATCAACGTGATTTATCACTGTTGATGCTGACCTGTCTGTGGATGAGATTGTCGAGTTTCTCCACTAGAAAATTATTCTCTTTCCTCCTTATCCCTCTGTAATTTTTAGAAGGAAGTCATAACATGCAGCCAATCTTAAGACATGGATGGTTATGTTTCACCTTTTAGAAGGCCAAATATCTCTATCTATAAATTATTTGGAATGATTCTACATGGAAAATTTGTCTATGCTCTTCCATTTCATTTTTTATTCAATCCTTTGTATATATCAGCATATCAGTATGGACTTACAGATATTTACTTTATACTTCTGGTTATAATCAAAACTACTTTTTGTCATTGCTCACTTGCTTCAGCTTTGGCCTTTGGGAGCTCTGTCAGTTTGTTCTTTTGTGCCCTTAACACACCCCAACTTTTTTTTATCCTTTTTACTTTCTGACACTGAAAAATGCCCCAGGCCCATCGTGTATATTTCTTGCTCCAGTTCTAGAAACAGGCATTTTTCCAAGGAGTCCAGGTTCCTTTTATTAGAGAAAAAGTATCAGAAACCAGTATCTGGGTGTTAAAATTGTGTGTGTGTGTGTGTGTGAGTGAGTGAGAGCATGTGTTCTCTAGAAGCTTTGATATTCTTTAATTTTGCCACCCTATTTTCTGGGGCAAATATAAGTATTTTTCATTCATACTCCTAATAATACATAGCACTTTTGCTCTGGAGGCTTATGTAAGTTTTTATCTTTGGAAGGTCTTTTTTTCTCTTTTTTCATTTTCAATTTATCTTATCTCACCGCTCCTTACTGTTGTATTCTTTTTATGTCTTTGTGAATGTGATGTCTCCTCAATTTTCTCAAAAAAAATAATTTTCATTCTCTTTGTTTAAGTATCTCTGTTTCATCTGACTGTTTAAACTGATCTCTTCACTTTATTCCACTAGGTTTTGCTCATTTATTTTTCCATTTATATTTAAGAAAAGAAAGACTGGATTTGTTATTTTAGTAGCTGCTGTGGTTTTCCTCAGCTGCTGTGTTAAATAGCTCTACTTCCTGGATAAGGTCCTCTTATGAATGGGAATTCTAAGGTCTCTTTCACTGAGTAGAGATTGTAACTTAAGAGCTCCTCTTCAGAGTGAGTTTTAGGAATAGTATGGTTTATCTTATCTGGATATCAAAATAAGCAAATACTATATTCTTGAAAAACAAATACTAACTTTTGTTGTCTTGGTTTATTTTAATTTTAACCAAGAGTTTAATTGCCTCTGCTCCAACTCTGCAAGTAGGAATGGAGACAAACAGCATAACAAGTGACTGCCTTTTGAGCAAATTTCCAATACTTCCTACTTCAGAGCTCTTAGAAGTTAACTTTGACACCAAGTCCTTCTTTATGGTTTTCCTGGGAAAAGTGGTTTTTACCTTTTCTGAAGAGTCCTTATGTAATGATACTATACTACAGCCTTTTTCATTCAACACAATCCACAAATATGCTTATGGAATGCATTTGGCTAATAACAACAGAAATTCTACATAACTCTGACTTAAAATTTACAGTTACTACTAGTTATTTAACAGAATGTGTAAATGTAGGATATCTCCTGCCTATGCAACTATGTGATACTAGATTCTAGTTTGCCATCCTCTGTGTCTAAGTGATGCTTTCCCATATGTTTATAAGACAGCTGCCACAAGTAAAACATCACATCCTTACTCAACACTGTTCATAGGAACAAGCAAAGTCTCTCTTCCGCTTCCCCTAACTTTTCTTCTCTCTCTCTTCCCTCAACCCATTTCAGAGGGTATAAACAAATCCCAGTGCTGCCAGCAGAGGCCAGATAACACGTATATCCATAAAATGATCACAGGCAAAGCAGAAAGGGATCACTATAACTGGTTTAGGTCAATCATAACTTCATTTCCTAAGTAAAAGTCCCCTTTATGATACTGAATTTCTGTTAGCAAATAACAATAATGTGTAGGCTGCCAATATCAGTGGTTACAGATGTTTTTCTATTTTCTGCCTTAAAAAGAATTATCGGACATTTTTCTCTCTACTTTTTTCATTATTTTAATTTACACTATTTTATGATTCCACATTTTTATTTTAATAGATTCTCAGGTTAAGAAAAGAGTCTGCCATTTTGAAATGGAACATCTGCACTATTTGAATAAACCATTAGCTCTGGGAATTACAGTTCTCCTTAAAGAAAGTATCATCCATATCATGAACTGAATATAAATAGCAAATAAATAAATAAATAAAATAACTTTCCCATGATGTTCAGTAATTGCATCATGATGATCAAAATTTATCTACCCATGAATTAGTATAGAAAAAGGATGGGACAGAAATTTTCTATTTATTTTAATATATATTTATTCTATAATGCCATACATGTTTAAATACTTTAATATTTTTATTCATATATAATTAGATTAGACCATAGTCTTTTTTATGTTTGGCAAATAAATAACAACTCTGCTTCAGAAGTTAATTTATACAAATATGCATTTTGATCTTTCCTTTTGAAAATCATAAAAGATCTTATTGCTTATATTAAGAGTGTAAATGTTCTGACAAATTATTCTATGTAAATACAAAGTAGAACTTATTATAATTTTCTAGTTTTGACAAAATTTTTAAAGAACTTAGCCAATTTATAAATAAATGCCCTCTTCAAGTAATGAAATAATGTTACTTGTTTTAATATATTTTATCAACTTGGTATAATTAACAGTTTAGAAGACAGCCTCATGTCAGCATGCCAGTCAACATGCTTCTGAAATTAGATGTTACTCTTGGTAATACCGTTCCATTGGTCTTCTAGACTATGTGGAGAAGTGAAAAATATAACAACTTAATGGACATAAAAAAACCATCTGATAATTTAAAATATAGCTGATTTTATAAGGAAAATGTGATTTCTACAGATAATAAGCAATCAAAGCAAGAGAAAAGTAGAAGACTGAATGGAAAGCTCCAAATTTCGCAGATAATATATAGAGACATTTACATATGAAAGTACTTCAAGTATCAATGCAATTTATATTTAGCTTTAATAAAATAGTAATTGCAGAGGAATCTTTATTAAAGAAAACATTAAGAAGCTTAATTACATAGAATAACACTTTCAGTTAAATAAAAATTGGATAAAGACCTCTATCATTATAATTTTTAATAATGCACTTGATTTGAAATGTTTAGATGTTTTCAACATTTAGCGATTTTCTAAGAGTAAGTCAGCAGGTTAAAAATTAACATATTTCCTTCAATGCTGGCTAATTTAGTTATCAATTTACATAATTTACTTAACATGAGCCACTTTCTGAAACATTCAATTTTTTAACCTTTAACAAAAATCTAATGTCTTAGTAATAACAGAGTACTCTCTGAACATGACAATTTCAGAGAGTGAAATTATTACATAATTTATATTTTGCTTTCAGAAATCAAGTTTCTCTCATTTTATGAGAGTTGTTTTTTAAAAACTCTTCTAAAACTATAAAATGATTCAAGATTTTAAATGTGTTTATATAGTACTGCTCCCTTCTCAGAGTACATATATTTCAAAAAGAACAATCCAATAAGTAAAAACATTAATTATTTTTAAAAGTTGTTCTACTAAATTCCAGTTCATTCTTTTAACTTGCCTATAAAATTTTATTGATCACTCAGAAATCTCAGTGACTATTAAGGCTATTACAAAATTAGCATCTATTGAGTAGTTCGATACTTTAAACACAATAGTAGAAAAATTGGGGCACCAGTTATGAAATTTATAATGAAAGAAATATTTCTTCTTTAATAATTCTGAAGTTCTTACTTATTTCTTAGAATTTCATGACTTTCAGATACTTTTCCAAACAACACCTGATGGATTAAAGTTTTTAATGATTATGTTGAAGGCAATGGTCAATGGTAGAAAAATATGAATATATAATACGTTCTCAAGTGTAATGGTTGAAGAGTGGTCCTCAAATATATGGCTACTCAGAACCTCAGAACGTGACCTTATTGGAAGTAAGTGTCTTTTCAGATATAACTAGTATAAGGATCACAAGATGAGATCATCTGCATTTTGGTAGGTCCTAAATCCAATGACTAGAGTACTTACTAGACATAGAATAAAAGAACATACACAGACTCAGAAGAGACACTGAGGGGAGAGGACCATGCGATGACAGAGGTAGAGATTAGAGTTAGGTTTCCACAAACAAAGAAACTCCAAGAGCCAATTTTAATCTGGGCGAGGCACTTCTAGAACATTAAAAGGAAGAGTGATATCAAACCAAGACTTTGATTTCAGACTTCTGCTTCCAGGACCATTAGAGATTATTCATTGTTTCAAGCCACTGAGTTTATAGTATTATTTTTATGGTAGTCCTGGGAAACTAATACATGAAATATGACTTTAATTGACTTTATAGTGCACTAAAATCTGTCATCTTATTTTTTATCAAATAAAGAGTATAAATATAGTGATTCTTTGTCCACAAATCCAAAAATTCCACATTTCCCAAATCTGAAAACCTAGAGTTGCTTTGTTTTTGTTTTGGTAAATTTGAGATCAACTCAATAGATAGGATTAACTAATTGCATTACCAAAAGTGGTAAAGAAATAATTTTCAGTATACAGTAACTTTTCATTTTATGGCTAAATGTGAAATTACTTTTTTAGAAAAATTAAAAATCAAAATTTAAATTAAAATTTATATTAAAATGGAAAAAAAGAAAATTTACTTAGAATCAAGGAAATATGTAACATGAAGCTTTGTATTGTACTTCACTCATCATTAATGGAGATTGATTCTAATACTTTTTCATCCTTGAGGTACCACCATTATTATATAGCCCAAAGTTATGATGTTTACCTAGAATAAGATATGAACTTTTCTCTGCTCTTACATTTATTTAATGTTTTAATCTTTCAGAAACTCATGTACTATGCATTATCAGAGAACAAACTTCATGTATATATTATATCATATAATTTATATATAATAAATATGCATATGCATACATATATCTAGTGATATGTGTATCTGCACATATATGTTTCTATCTTATGGCTATCTTACCATTGTATTTTGGAAGCAGATAACTTGTTTTTTAGTTTCACAGGTCTTTGGACAAGGAGGAATTTTAGCCCTTGATAAATCATACCCAGAGTTTCATGCATATTCAATTTAGATGACATTTGAGATTTTTTGAGTTGATATCTAATGCAATTTTGGACAAGAGTTGATGCTAGAATGGATGAAATAATTTGTGGATTCTAGAATGGGATGGAAATATTTTTCATGTGGAAAAGACACGAAGGTTAGAGGGTAGATTGCTATTGGTTGAATTGTGTCCCAAAAACTTTACGTGCAATTCTTAACCTCTAGTACCTGTGAATATGAACTTAAATTGTTTGCTGACAGAAACAATTTAAGATGAGATTATAATGGAGTAGGGTGGTTCCTAAGTCAATAATTGGTGTCTTTATGAAAAAGAGAAATTTGAATGCAGTAACACAAAAGGAGATCTTCATGTGAAGATAGAGGTAGCAATTGGAGTGATGTATCAGTAGAATGTGCCAAGGGATGGTGATGATTGCTAACAACTACCAGAAGCTAGGAAAAGGCATGCAATAGATGCTCTTTCAGAGGCTCCAGAAAGAACTAACCCTGCTGACATCTTTATTTAGGACTGCTGTTCTCCAGAACATTAAGAGAACAAAGTTACATTATTTTAAGCCACCAAGTTAGTGGTAATTTATTACAGCAGGAAACTACAAAAAAGTTTAGTTAAAACTATCCCTATTAGCAGAAAACACGCTCTTTTATACAGAATATATGCACAAATACTACAGTTAGATTCAATAAGTAAATTCAGAAAAGTTGCAAGGGAAAAGATCTATATGCAAAAATCAGTTGTATTTCTGTACAAAAACAATGATAAATCTGAAATAAAATTAAGAAATAAATTCCCTTTACAGTATCAGACAAAAGAATAACATATCTGGGAACAAATTTAAACAAGGAAGTGAAAACCCATACACAAAAAACTACAAATATTGCTGAAAGAATTTAAGAAAATCTAAATAAATGAAAGGGCAGCTCATAAGTATGGATTGGAGGGCTTAAAAAGTGTTGATATTACTTACTCGCCAAAGCAATCTACAGATTCAATGCAATCCTACTAAAGATTCCAAAAGCCTTTCAGCTACCCCACACCACGCTTCTTTCTTGAAAAAATGCAAATGTCATTCTTGAATTCAGGTGAAGAGTAAGGTACTCTAAGTAGTCAAAAAGATATTGAAAAAAAATAAAAGGCTGAAGGACTCATACTTCTTTTGTGTCCAAACTTACTCTGAAAGCTACAGTGATCAAAATAGTGTGGTTATGGCACACTACAGATGTATAAGCCAATGAAATAAATTTGAGAGTTTGGAAATCTACCAAATATATACAGTCAATTGATTTTTGATAATGATATCAAAATAATTCAATGTGGAAAAGAATAGTCTCTTCAACGATTGATGTTGATACAGCTGTATATCTACAGGCAAACAGTGAAATTGAAACTATCCTTAGCTCATATGATATGCAAAATTAACTTAAAACAGACCAGTGACCTAAATATAAGAGCTAAAATTATAAACTTCTAAGAATAAGAGCATAGGGGCAGATCTTCATGATGATGGATTTTGACAATGGATTCTTAGATATGATGTAATAATCATGAACAACAAAAGAAAAAACTAAATTAGTCTTCATCAAAATAAAAAACTTGTGATCATTAAATAGCATTATCAAGAGAGTACAAAACAACCTATAGAACTGGAGAAAATATTTGCAGTCCATATGTCTGATAAGAGTCTAGTATCCAGAATTTAAATAGAAGATTTTAATTCAACAACTAAGAGGCAAACAGTCTTACTAAAAAATAAGCAAAGACTTGGGTAGATATTTCCTCAAAGAAGATATACAAATGGAGAACATGAAATTGCTCAACATTGTTAGTCATTAGGGAAATTCAGATCACAATCAAAAGAAAATACCATTTCATACCTATTAGAATGGCTATATTAAACAATAAAAATTGACAATAATAAGTGTTAGCAAAGATGTAGACATATTTGAACATTCATATATTGTGGATGGCAATATAAAATCATGAAACTATTGTGAAAAATATCAGCACTTACTTAAAAAGTTAAACATAGAATTACCATATGACCCTGCAATTCAATTCCTACATATATATCTAAAAAAATTGAAAACATGTATTCAAATACACGTATGCACATGTTCATAGCAACACTATTCACAAAAGCAAAAACATGGAGGAAGTCCCAATATCCATCAATGGATAAATGAATAAATAAACTGTATACATGCATACAATGGGATATTTTTCAGTCGTTATAAGGAATGAAGTAGTGATATATGTTCCATCATGGATGTATCTCTAAAGCATTATTCTAACTGAAAGAATCCAGACATAAAAGGTTTCAGGTTGTATAATCCATTTATATAGCATAGGAACAATAAGTAAGTCCACAGAGACCGAAGAAGACTGATAGTTGCTGGAGGCGGAAGGAAGGAGGAGTGGAAAGTGACTGCTTAATAAGTATGAGATTTTCTTTTAGAGTGGTGGAAATGCTTTCGAACTTGATTCAGCTGGTACTTGTAGAGCACTATAAATGCACTAAATGCCACAAAAATGTACATTTTAAAATAGTTAAATTTATGCTCTGTGAATTTCATCTCAATAAGATGAAACCTTATTTGTTGTTTGTTTGAAATTTAAATTTGACTATCTTGTATTTTATGTGGCACACACGTAAATTTGTATGATAAAGATAATACCAAAACACCATACAAAATTAGGTGTTGAATGAATTGTTTTTTAGATAGTAAATTGCTCAATTTTGTCAGCCTAAAGTCATTTAAAATGACGTTATTAATCCACTTTCATATAACAACCATTTTTTTCTTCTCGAACCACATATGCTGCTGCTATGCAGAGCAGAGTTTAAATTTCTTTATGTTTATATACTAATGAAAAAAATATTCTGCATACAAACTGTTCTCTATTTAATGTAATTTAATTTTTATATTAGAAATCATTATTCTTAATCACCTTCCTATACTTCTGTTTCATATCTTATTTTTATTTTTTATATCTTATTTTTTATTATTTAATATTTTTATTGCCAATGTAGCTTCAATTTATAATATCCTTATAAATTTTTTTTCCAAACTTTGGTTTTGCTTCCACGTAATTGCTGAAGCTACTGTACCTGTGTTTTTTACATTTATTGCTTTTGGGAGTATATAGCACAATGCCATGAGATGACTCAAAAAAGTGTGGAGGCAAGTAAAATAAAAGATTTAGGTTTTTACTTTGTTTTTCCTTTAATTTAATAAAAGTGACCTTACTAACAACTGAATTTTTCAACTGTTTAAGAAAGATAGCAAAGATTTCACAGTCTCTTTACAATAGAACAAAACAAAGCCCAGATGAAATAGCTATGCACATAAACCAAGCTTGAAGCCGTGAGATGTTTATTAGATAGAAAGCAGGGGTTACATGACAAGCATTTTAAAACATGATTCGAAGTGAGACTTAGTGAATTTTCCCTGCAAGATGATCCTACTAACAGAAGGCAAGCATGGATCAAGAGCTCTCTGCCCACTGTGGAAGCAGGGCTAGATGAAGTGAGCACTAGCTTAGTTGAAAACATGGTATTGGAAGAATGCCAAATGTGGAATCAAAACAAGAAAGAGATGAGCTCAAAAAATCAGAGCAAAATGCTTCTGGGTAATTTAACCATGGGAATATTTTTTTTTTATTATTCTAGAAATAATTTCTGAAATCAGTGGCATCAAAATTTGGAATGTTATATAGTCCCTTTAAAATTGTCTTAAATATACTAATAGAACATATTTATTTTGCTTTTCCATTTCTCCATAATATCTGTGGTCTTGGTAAGAATGCTAGAAAAATAGCCAAATGTCTGTCTTACATTTTAATATAGAAGTCATGTATTTTAAACACAAATCAGTGTTCTCTGTCTTTCACACAATATCTTTTGTGAAAAACAGATTTTTACCCCTTGAGAATGAGTTTGAGTCTATGATTTAGTGTAAGATACAGTAATAATCCAAAGCAAAACAATAAGAGTGGTGATACTGAAGTGTTGATCAGAAGGTTCTATCTGAAGCTTCTGAACCTTACAATAAAGTGCTATGTAATTGAGAAACCAAGTTATGATATGTCTTTCAATAATACTAAATAATACATGCATCTTAGATAAATTGACGTAGAGCTCATGCAATATAAGGCATTCAGATGTTAAAAAGTAATGGTCGTTAGCTGTTGTTCCTAGGAAGGACACATTAGAAACATCATGGCAAGACAAACCAGGGAGTATAATTCTGTCATGTACACTTATCAAAAAGTAACAACTTCTTTCTGGGGTTATTAAAGTTCCCCTCTCGTTCTCATAACAACAGAAAGAATGCTGATGCTATTTATAGCAAACCCAGGAATCAAAGAAAGAACAAGAGCAAAAATGATCATGCTGTAGACCACAATGATGCAGTCACAGCTCCTAAGAGTAAAACAGGGCTCAACACCTCAGTGGAAGAAGTGGTGCAGATGAGGTGGAAATATCAGGAAAACTAGAACTAGAATTGGAGCCTGAACATGTGACCGAATTGCTGCAATTTCATGATAAAATTTGGACAAATAAGGAATTGCTTCATCTGAATGAGCAAAGAAAATGGTTTCTTGTGATGGAATCTATTTCTGGTGAAGACTTTGTGAACATTGTCAAAATGACAACAAAGGATTTAGAATATTACATAAACTTAGTTGAGAAAGCAGTGGTAGGTTTTGAGAGGATTGACTCAAATTGTGAACAAAGTTATACTGTGGATAAAATGTTATCAAACAGCATCAAATGCTACAGAGAAATCTTTCATGAAAAGAAGAGGCAATTGATACAGCAGTTTTCACCATTGTCCTATTTTAAGAAATTGCCACAGCAACCACCATCCTGATCAGTCAGCAGCCATCAACAATGAGGCAAGATTTTCCACTCGTGAAAAAACTATGACTTTCTGAAAACTCAGATGATTTTTACCATTTTGGGCAATAAAGTATATTTTAATTATGGTATGTACTTTTTTTAGACATAATGCTATTGCACACTTAATAGACTGCAGTATTGTGTAAACATAACTTGTTTATGCACTAGGAAACCAAAAAGAATTGTGTGACTCATTTTATTGTGATATTTTCTTTATGTAGTGATCTGGATGAAGTTGAACCCACACTTTCTCCAAGGTATATCTGTATATTAGATAGAATTATAATTAAAAAAATAACAACAATATAGAACATATTACCATGGGATTTAAAGGTCCTGGGGTAGAGGTCTAGTATACATTAGACTGAGAATTTTATGATTAAGAAAGAGGGTTGTTTCTGGGGATACAAAAGCTGCTCTATGTAATTAAGTATAAGATATAAGCAGTGAGAAAAGGGAAGGATCATATTTAAAAAAAAAGACATACCTTGAAGCGCTTTTTATGCTCTATAAAAAATAGCTATTTAATGAGAATAATATATTATCACTGAAATTTTTAATTAGAAAATCTACGTGAATAAAATTTTACAACAGAGTATTCTTTTTGTAATATGGAGAAAACAGTGAAATAGCGTGTCATAAAAGAAAAAGAAACAATGGCTAAACACTGTGTAATGTCAATCAGGATAGAGAAAAGTTAAAATATTAAAGTCAGTAGAGCTTAGTGAATGACTGCATATTAAATTAGATAAAAGAAGACTCAAAAATGACATCTTGGTTTCTGAGATGGTTAGCTAACTCGGTGGTGGTACAATTCAATGAAAGAGGGCAAAGGAGGAGAAGCAGTTAGTTTCAGATATATTGAATTTGAGAGGCCTGTGGCTCATGTAAAATGAATTGATCCAGATGCTTAATACTAAGTATAGACTAAAATCCCAGTAGATTAAAAAGACTGAAGTTTATTGCTCACTTATGTTATATGCTCATTATGGACAAGCAGTGTTCTCTGAATGCCAGATGCTTACTTATTCTGGAGAGATCCATTCTGAATTCAAATATTTTATGAGAAGAGAAGCAGAGACTCTAATTATTTCTGAGAAGAGATACTATTTTAGAGGCACCATGATTATTGTGTCAGTGCATGGTGTTTCAGAAGAAATCTAGCCTGGAATAATCTATTATGTTCTTATAAACTCTATTCCAGTCTTATTATATATTCCTGTATAAATTACAATCATTCTTAAGGAAAATTCTGCTTAATCAATAGCAAACTCAGTGAAATATGCTCCATGTTAAAAAGTCCAACAGTAAAACTCTATAACTGACATTCAGAAGTAGCCACTTTCTAAAAGTAGAAACTTTGAACTTTCATCAAATCAGTATGGATGTCCAGGCTCTATTTCACATTTTTCCAGAATTAGAGTTAGCCTAATGTACTTAGGCCCTGGAATTAGTGCTGAATTTCCAGATATGACTTTCTTATCGTTAAGAGTAAATTCTTCTTTGGTGTATTTATTATTCTATTCCAGTGCACCAGATTTGAGACTATATCAGTGCACAGGTGCTATTAATGTTGAACATCAAAATAATAACATACACATTTTAGATATCTTTGCTTCTAGGAATCTCCTAGGTTGCTATAAAAAATTACTTCCTCTCTAAAAGTCAGCCATAACATCTGAGAAAGTACTAAAAGATACAGTTTTGTTAAGACACATGAAAGACCTCCAGTAGAATAAGATTGTGTGTGAGTCAGTATCTACCGCTTACTCACTGTCTGATCTGACAAGATAACCAAATTATGTATCATAGTTTCTTCATTTCTAAAATGAGGATGGTATCCTACATCAAAGAGTTAGTATGAAGACTGTGTGTGCTAATTCAGGGTAAATGCTTAGAATTATCAATATAACTGGCATGTAGTAAATGCTAAATAAAATTTATCACTATAATTATTATTACTATTATTAATATTACAAATGTAGTCACTTGTTTCTCTTTTTTAATTTATTTTTGTAGATTTAGGGGGTACAAGTGCAGTTTTGTTAAATGGCTATCATGCACAGTTGTGAAGTTACAACTTTAAGTATAACCATCACTCAAATAGTGTATATTGCACCCATTAAGTAATTTTTCATCCCTCACTCCTCTGCCTCCCTCCCACACCGTCGCTCTTTGGAGTTCCCAATGTCTATCATTCTACTCTATCTGTCCATGTATACACATTGTTTAGCTCGCACTTATAAATGAGAATGTGTTATTTGACTTTCTGTTTGAGTTATTTCACTTAAGATCATATTGTCCAGTTCTATCCATGTTGCTGCAAAAGAAATGATTTCATTCATTTTTATGGCTGAGTAGTAATCCATGGTGTGTGCATGTGTGTATACATGGCACACACACACACACACACACACACATATTTTCTTTATCCAATCATTTGTTGATGGACAATTAGGTTGATCCATATTTTTGCTATTGTGAATAATGCTGTGATAAACATACAAGTGTCTATCTTTTTGATACAATAGTTTATTTTCCTCTGGGTTGGATATCTAGTAGTGGAATTGCTGGATCTAACAGTAGTTCTATTTTTAGTTCTTTCAGAAATCTTCATACTGTTTTCCATAGAGGTTGCACTAATTTATGTCACCACCAACTGTGGATAAGTGTTTCCTTTTCTCTGCATCCTCACCAACATCTGCTATTTTTAGCTTTTTAATAGTAGCCATTCTGCTGGTATAATATAATATCTCATTGTGTTTTTAATTTGCATTTCTCTGATGATTAGTGATGTTGAGCATTTTTTCATAGGCTTCTTGGCCATTTGTATGTCTTCTTTTGAAAAATGTATACTCATTTCTTTTGCCTGCTTTTGAATAGGATTAGTTTTTTGTTTCTTTGTTTGTTTTGCTGAATTTGAGTTCCTTGTAGGTTCTGGATATCAGTTCTTTGTCAGATACACAGTTTGTGAAAATTTTCTCCCATTCTGTAGGTTGTCTATTCACTCTGTTGATTATTTCCTTTGCTGTGCCTAAGCCTTTTTGTTCATTTAGTGCCATTTGTCTATTTTTATTTTTGCTGTGTTTGCTTTTGAGGTCTTTGTCATAAATTCTTTGCCTAGGCCAATGTCCAAAATAGTTTTTCCCAGTTTTTCTCCTAGAACTTTTTAGTTTCAAGTCTTACATTTAAGTCTTTAATCTGTCTTGAGTTAATTTTTGTATATGGTGAGGGATAGTGATTAGTTTCATTCTTCTGCATAAGGCTATCCAGCTTTCCCAGCACCGTATATTGAATAGGGTGTCCTTTCCCCAGTGTATGTTTTTATTTACTTTGTCAAAATTTAGTTGGCTCCAGGTACGTGGCTTTATTTCTGTGTTCTGTGTTCTTTTCCATTGATCTATATGTCTATTGTTATGTCAATATCAAGCTATTTTCATTATGATAACATTGTAGTATAATTTAAAGTCAAATAATATGATACCTCCTGTTTTGCTCTTTTTGCTTAGAATTGCTTTGGAAATCTGGGTTCTTTTTTAGTTCCGTATGAATCTTAGGATTGGTTTTTCTAATTCTGTAAAAAAAAATGAGATTGGCATTTTAATTGGATTGTATTGAATCTGTAGATTGTTTTCAGCCATATGGACATTTTAACAATATTGTTTAAAATTCTATGTTCACAACAGCTTTATGTTTTAATATATTTTCTGGAGCTTAAACCCTAGTCTAATAATTAATTTTAATGAGGTCTTATTATGCATAACTATGTATTTTTTTAGTTTTTTTCTATTTGTTTTAAATTTTTCTAATACTAGAGGGGCCAAATAGCTGGATTTCAAGATATTATTCAGTTTCTGAATCACTAAAATATTCATAAGATGAAATAATTTTATTTCATTGCATTGGAGCCTTTTGCCTATTTTGTTTGCTCTGTTATGTATTATCTTTCTGAAATTTTACTTTTCTATTAAGTTCTTTATTGCAATTCATCATTCAGTCTTAAGTGGATTTCTATGTTTTGTACTAAAGACAGCAATGATAAGGAGTGGTATCCATATTTTTATGTTCTGTGCAAGCACATGTAAAAGTGAAATTTCTAGCAGTTCTATTTTAATTCAAGAAATATTATCTGTCTTTAAAGACCCTAACCTCTTTATAGGAATATATATATATTCTTTGCATAAACATATATTATAATAGCTTTTCCTGGCTCTACTTGTAAGCACAGAGGAATGGTTAGATTAAGCACACTTTTTTCTCACACTCCAAGAACATTTATTATAGTAAAGGAGACCATTGGAAACGAGTGTATGATGTTTGTGTTTTGTACAGAACCTGTTAGAACCAGGATACAGTTGTTTATATGTAGTAACTAACCTTTATCATATCAACAAAAATGAATATAATAGACTCTCTTTAAGAAGAAATTTGATTCATACTTTTTTTTAACCTGTATATATACACACATATTATATTATTATTAAACTCATGAATTTGTGATTTTCACTTACTGCAAGATTTTATTTATTTATTCACCACTACACCTCAGTGGTCATAGTACAGCATCTCTCATGCTATCATATATATCATTCTCCACAAACCCTCTCCAAATCTTCATATAAGAAACTACAAAAGGGGTTTGAGTTTCTGGAGCTAAAAAAGAAACTAGTAGAGAAAGAAATTTCAAACTGCATCTCAAAATTAGCTATTGGAAAACTGGTCCCCATGTGAAATTTGTCAACACTTTTCAGAAATGAATTTACTTATCCGATTTCTCTAAACTTACTCTGTTTTATTTTGTCAAACTAAAAGGATAATTTGCAGAAAATTCAGTATATAGTTATGACATATAAATTTGCTTAGAATACTTAATTTTGAAATATTTAGACTTAATTTTCAAAGAAGAATGAAAAAACACAATAATTCAGATGGTTTATTGAGCCTTCACAACTATAATTTAGTAAACATAAATTTATATTTAAAATTTATACAGTAATTAGAATATAAAATATTGATTTTTTTCAAAGCAACTTCGGTTTTAAACAGCATTGTGAATTCAAAGTACAAAATATTTTAAAATACATGTAAGTTCAAAAATTGTGACTTTAGGAGAAAAATATGACATCTTATTCAATAGACAAAGATAGTTATATATTATAAAAATGGAATCGTTTTGTCGTATAGGAAATAGAGAAAGGATATTCAATAAAGTTTATTTAGTGATGAGAAAAACAGAAATAAATATAAGCCAGAAATAAGCAAAGTGTAAAGAATGTTTCATAGTGGAATGAAATGTGATTTTTGAATAAGCGAGTTGCAATACAGAAGACAGTGAGAAGATGAAATGTCACATTATCCTATTGTACATTGAAGCATAAGTGAGTCCTATACTAAACTTTTTCATGTACTGGAGGATAGATTAGTTATCATCTTAAGAAACCCTGAACTGTCAGGAGAAATTCAGCATAAAAAGATTTTTTTTTTAACCTTTCACTAGCATGTCTTTCAGTCTGAAATGCTTATGTAGCAATCAAGCAACCAGTGAGAGGGTCCTCAAAGACTAACTGCTGGGAAACTAACTCTCACAGAATTTATAAAATTTATCTAAAAGCTTGATAAAATTTAAACTCAGATAATAAATTACAGCTATGAAATGCTGAACCATAAAATAAGAAACATCAGGTAGACATCATAAAACACACCATCAATCACATTCCTAACGACATTGATGGTCGACATCAGGAGAAGCAGCCAAGGTCGTTTAACTTCAATCTGGGAAAATCACTGGTCAATGAAGGCAGTACATAAATGTTCATCCATCATTCGGGTTCAGTAAATTCAGTCACCAGGAGGGAAATATTTCATGATATCTAGGAACCATTTACTCAAGATGAATATTTGTGTTGGTAGGTAAAATCTTTAATCTCAGAGACACAGAGATTTTTTTTAATATGCATTGATTTTAGAAGACCATGGGAAGATGAAGTATCCATCAGCCTGTTGTACATTGAAGCAAAAATGAGTTATGATTATTATATATTATAAAATCATATATTTTTCAATTTGAGCACAATATTGATACAAGTCGGATTTCTACCCTGAGAAATAGTGGTTTACTTTTATAAATATTAATGGGTTTATAAATTTTTCTGTTTTATACGTTATAAAATTTAGAACACACACAAACTCTCAGGCTATAAAAAACATATTTCTCTCTAATACTTCCTAACCTAGAGGTTTTCAGGTAAATTAAAATAAAAGAAATTTGAAAGAATTCATTTTTTAATGGCCACTAATTTTTTTTTTTTGATGCTGGGGACATTAAAGTGCTTGAGGAGGATGATAAGTGATTTCATTAACACAATAATTGCAGCAGAGATAATCAATTCATCACCAAAGTGTGCTAGGTCCTGTGAAAGGAGCTGGGCATAGAAATAAAAGACATGGCACCAAACTTAATAACACTTGCATTTTACGATGAGAGATATGTAGTAAAAATCTGCAAAAAAATCAAATTATGTGTATTATTAAGAAATAAATTCTGAAGAATATTTTGTTAGAAAAATAAAATAAAGGCAGCGGGAAGGATATTTTTCATATGCTATTTGATAAATTTCTTGTTTAATGATATCTAAATTGAGATCTGAGGCCAGAAACAGGAGAAGGAGTGAGCCATGAAAAAGGATGAGAATGTGCATCCCAAACCCAGGGTCTTCCAAGGACAAAAGTCCTGTGCTAGGGAGCACTTAGCTTGTTTAAAGACTGCGAGAAGAAAAAGAATATATTAAGTTTACATGAGAGTAAAGTGAGGTTAGAGAAAACATTTGCCTTGTAGAGAGTTGAAATTTATTTTAAGAGTAGCGGCATATAAGGTAACCTTCCTCTTTTCTTTAAAAGTCGACTCTGTATATAAGGAATGCTTGGAATGGAAGGAAGGAAAAGAGGCTATGTCAGGATTCAATAAATTATGGATGTGGAACAGCAACTACAGGGAATTAGAAAACAAAAGTAAATTGATACTACATAATTTGTTAAATATGACGTGATTCTTTAATGACAAAATCCGAACAATATTGAACACAGTCTTATCTATACATTTCTAATGTCTACTCAAATATGACCTGAACTTAAAATAGAGACATTAGGAAAAAAGATGACAAAATAAATGAATAAAGCAAATAATAAAACAGATAATTAAAAAAATAAAGCTTATGTGGAAACTAATAAGACATGCACAGACATGGAATTATACTAAGAGTACTTATTGGGAAAAGACCAGTACAAATTATGATACTAATTGCCACCTGTGTTCATTCCTTGGTGCTCTGTATCTGATAAAGGTACAAATTGTAATGTGGATTCTAAAAGTACAATCAATAAAGAAAGGTGAGTAGAAAGTTTAAAACTGAAAAAAGAATAGGCCTATTTGCAATTACTTTGTCAATAAAAGGAAAGATAACATGAATTTAAAGTGAATGCAGGAGTAGGAATTTTATAATATTGGTTTCTTATTGCTACTATAACAAATTGCCACAAATTTAGTGGTGTAAAACAATGTAAATTTATTATTTTATGGTTGTGGAGTTTAAAAGTCCAAACTGGCTTTTACTGGGCTGAGATTAAGGCATCAGCAGGTCTGTGATCGTCTCTGCATGCTCTAGGGGAGAATATCTTGCCTTGCCTTTTTCAATTTCCACAGGCTGATCTTGTGGCTTCCTTCCATCTTCAAAGTCAGTAGTAGTAGGTTGAGACTGTATCACACAGCATCATTCTGACACTGATTCCTCTCTGACTCCACACTGAGGAGCACTTGTGATTACGTTGGGCTTACCAGAATAATCCAGAATGATCCCTTTATTTTAAGGGTAACCAATCTTAATTTCAACTGCAATATTAATTCTCCCTCATCATATAACATAACATCCTCATGGATTCTGGTAAGCCAGACTTGTGGTATATGGGCATCCTTTATAGGCAGAGGGCAGCACTATTCTGCTATAGCGATTCTTTTGGATGGGAAAAGGGAGTATGTTTTTATTTGAGGGAAAAACAGTGGAAATGAAGGAACTGAGTGTTTTTTAAAAAGTAAACAGTTAAATGAGAAAAGTAAAGATAGAGATGCAGAGCTTAATTTTGCAAAAGATGGAATCAATTCCTTAGAGATTTCTTATATATATTTAGAAACCTAGTTCAAATATCACCAATTATCCCCATATAAAATAGTTTTATTTTTGACTCTAGTAAGAATCATTAATTATTTATCACTTATTTAGAAAATTATTTTTTAAAATTATTTTTTAATACATATTTTTAAATTTCAATAGATTTGGGGGATAAAAATATTTAAATTTTTTCTTTTTCTTTTTTTTTTTTAGAGTCTTACTCTGTTGTGCTGCCTAGAGTGCCGTGGCGTCAGCCTAGCTCACAGCAACCTCAAATTCCTGGGCTCAAGCAATCCTCCTGCCTCAGCCTCCTAAGTAGCTGGGACTAAAGGCATATGTTACCACATCTGGCTATTTTTTTTTTATTATTATTTTTAGTAGAGATGGTGTCTAGCTCTTGTTGAGGCTGGTCTCGAACTTCTGAGCTCAAGTGATCCTCCAGCCTCAGTCTTCCAGAGTGCTAGGATTACAGGCGTAAGCCACTGAGCCCAGCCCTAAAAATGTTTTTTGTTACGTGGATAAATGGTATAGTGGTGAAGTCAGGGCTTTTAGTGTACTTGCCACCTGAATAGTATACATTGTACCCTTACTTCCCCCATTCTAAGTCTCCAAACTCCATTAACCATTCTATATGACCATATATATCCACTATTTAACTCCCATTTATGACTACATGTGATACTTGTTTTTCTATTTCTGAGATACTTCACTTAGGATAATGGTTTCCAGCTCCATCCGAGTTACTGTAAATGACATTACTTCACTCCTTTTTTATGGCTAAGTGTTATGTCATGGTATATATAGTCCACATTTTCTTTATCCAGACATCAGCTGATGGGCACTTAGGTTGATTCTACACCTTTGCAATTGTAAACTGTTCTGTGAAAAACATATGAGTGCATGTGTGCTTTTGATTTAATGACTTATTTTCCTTTGGGCAGATGCCCAGTAGAAGGATTGCCGGATCAAATGGTAGGTTTATGTTTAAATATATGTTCGAAGAATCTCCATATTGTTTTCCAAGAGGTTGTACTACTTTACATGCCCACCATCATGTTGGAATTTAAACCCCATTCTGGCAGTATTGAGAGGTGGGGCCCAAACACCTGCTTTTAGTTAAGACAATGTTCTAAGTTCTGTGAGTATAATGTGAAGCAGTCAATTTTTTTTCCTGTAGAAATTTACAAGTTATAGAAATATTATGGTTTGGTTTAAAATAAATATGTGAAATTACATAAAGATGGATTTTTCATTCAATTGAAAAGCTTTTAAAAATTAGTCAAAATCCCAGATTCTAAATCTCCAAATAAGGGAAATATATGGCAGTTTGGACCAAATTAAAGATGGTCACTATAATTCCTTTTGCTTCTGATGCAGAAAATATTGTATGCTTTAGGAAAGATCTCATAAGCCCCGCTATCAAATTGTCATTTGCAGAAATAAGGAAGGCGTGGTAGAACCAATAAAGGTCCCCCAACAATGTTCATGCAGTAACCCCTGGTACTTGTGAATATGTATGTTACATGGAAAAAAGAACTTTACAGATATAATTAATGATGACCTGTCAGTGTGTAGATAGCTCTAGATTATCCAGATTAGCCTAATATAATTATTAGGTCTGGGTGGAGTACAAACAGGTTGCAGAAGTGACTAAAGATGGAGGGCAGGAACCAATCAGAAGTCAGGAAAGAAACCACAATATCAGATATTTCTGGCTCGAAACTTTACCCTGGACAAAGCATGTGCAGTGAGGAGCTCCTAGTGACTTTAACTGACCTGGAGCACATGACCATTTAATTAGCATTATGATTGTGATCTCCTGGTAGGTTTTTCGTGAAGGATTCTGGAAAGACGCATGCATAGAAAGGAAACTGTTATATAATCCCAACCTATTATGTAATCTATTATATAACCCTAACCTGTCAATCACCCAGTGGCAGGAAATGGCAACCAACCCAACCCAAAAGAGAGGTGGGACAAACTAGTGAGCACAGAAAAGACAGTGTGCACAAAAATTTTGGGGTCTTCTCCACTCATAGAGAATGACCAATCTCTTCCTCTGAGACATGCTTTCACTTTGCAATAAACGCTGCATATGTGGAATAGCTTTGTATTTGTGATCACTCTGTCATGAGTTCCACTCAGTACCAGTACTCATTTCTGACACTGGGAACCTAGGACCAGGGAACATCGAGACAGATCTAACATAATCACAAGAGTTCTTAAAGAAAGTAAACAGATAACCTGCAGAATGGGAGAGAATATTTACATGCTACACATCTGATAAAGGGCCGATAACTGGAATCTATATAGAACTCAGGAAAATCAGCAGGAAAAAAAACAAACAACCACATTAAAAAGAGAACAAAGGACATGAACAGAAACTTTTCAAAGGACGACAGATTAATGGCCAACAAACATATGAAAAAATGCTACACATCTCTATCATTAAGGAAATGCAAATCAAAACCACAATGAGATATCACTTAACTTCAGTGAGAATGGCTTTTATCAAGAAGTCCCAGAACAACCAATGCTGATGTGGATGCAAAGAGATAGGAACACTCATACACTGGTGGTGGGACTGCAAACTAGTGCAACCTCCGTGGGAAGTTATATAGAGATACCACAAAGAGCTACAAGTAGAACTACCATTTAATCCAGCAATCCCATTACTGGATATCTACCCAAAAGAACAACAGACATTCAATAAAAAAGACATCTGCACTTGAATGTTTATAGCAGCACAATTCACAATTGCAGAGATGTGGAAACAACGCAAGTGTCCCTCACAACATGAATGGGTTAATAAAATGTAGTATATGTATACCATGGAGTTCTACTCAGCCACAAAAACAATGGTGATCTGGCACCCTTGTATTATCCTGGATAGAGCTGGAGCCCATTCTACTAAGTGAAGTATCACAAGAATGGAAAAACAAACACCCCGTGTACTCACCATCAAATTGGCATTAACTGAACAACACTTATGTGTATATATAGTAGTAACATTCACTGGGTGTCAGGCAGGTGAGAGGGAGAGGAGGGGAAGGGTATGTTCACACCTAATGGGTGAGATGCACACCATCTGGGGGATGGACACACTTCAAGCTCTTATTCGAGTGGGGCAAAGACAATATATGTAACCTAAACATTTCCACCCACGTAATATGATGAAATAACAATAAATAAATAAATGAAACTAAAAAAAGGATAATTTAGACAAAGATTGGAAAAAAAATAGAAATTTGTCAGCGTGAGGTATGTATCAGAACGTGAAGTCAGAGTGATTCCACATATGAGAAAGATTTTATGCATTGCTGCTGAATTTGAAATAGAGGATCATGTGCAAAAACAAGAGAAAGGCTTCTAAGAACTAAGGAAAGCCATCAGTAAAACAATCAGTAAGAAAGAAGACCTCAGTTCTATAGCTTCAAAAAACTGGATTCAGCCAATAACCTAGTTGAATTCAAAAAATGAATTTTTCCCGGAACCTCTCCCTAACTGATATCTTAATTTTGGTCTCGTGAAGCATCGAAGAGAGAAACTAGCCAAGCCAAACTTAACTTCTGACCAGTAAAACCATGCAATAATAAATTTGTGTTGTTTTAAACCACTAAGGTTTAAAGAATAATACTAATCTTAAAATCAAGTCAAATGGAACAAAATAAAACATAAATGAAACATCTTTAAAAGAAACATCCATTAAATGCAATAATACTCAGCAATGAAAAGGAACCAACTATTGATGAAAAAAGAAAAAAATGAATATCAACAACATTAGGCTGAGTTCGAGAAGCCAGAAACAAGCATGTACTGTATTATTCTACTTCTGTGAAATTCTAGAACAGGTAGAATTTATTTATAGTGACAGAAAGCAGATCATAGGTTGTTTGGTTGGGGATTGGATTGGGCGTTGATTGCAAAAGAACACAATGATAGATTTGGAGGTGAGGGAAGATATAGTCTGTATATTGATTGTGGTTCTGGTTACATGGGTAAATATATATTTTTAACTCATCGAACTGCACAGTTAAAAGATATATGTTACAGTTTATATATATTATACTTACGAGCCCCTGCATTTTTTTATTCTACTCTCCAAATTCTTCTCCACATAACAAAAAGAAGAATATCTATTTTAAACAATAAATTATATCATCTCAATTTATGCTATAAAAATGTTCAGTCCCTTGTTTCAGCTCCTTCAAGTATATTAATATTATTTTCATCTCCTCTTCCAATACATGCAATACTCTAATAATAAACGTGATTTCATTTATTTGAAATGGCTGATGTCACCTCTTCATTTAGTTCTCCTTTCCAGACAGGCAAATGCATAAGAAAATGCCTGATTGTTTTTTTTTATCATTTCTCCTTGTTTCTTTAGTCCTTTAATTGAATATATCATGGATTGTATTTGCATCTTTGACTAATTTTGCACCCTACATTTCATAGTAAACTGCATAAGTCAAAACATTGTCTATGCATTAGTTTTTTCCATCAATGTATATTCAGTGCCTAACATATTACCTGCCATATATACTTGAAAATAAATGTATTGATTTAATCAATACAAGGATGAATAAAATCATTATATTTTGACCTAAATAAAATATACTGATTATTTTAGTTATTCTCAACTTTGCTTACTTTACAATTTATCTCTGCAAAGTTACAAGCATATTCAGTGAAGAGGTTATGTCATATGTCATTACCACTATATGACCGGAATTAGATGCCTAGACATTTGCTGAATATATATTTTTTTTAATATTAAGTAAAAAGAAATGAATGTAAACTGTAAAGTAAAATATATAAATTCATAAATTATAATTTTTCTTCTAAAATTCTCCTAATTTTTTAATTAAAAAATGCAAACCAAAAGCATGTAATAATAAAATAATGTACATTTTAAGATTAGCCAATAATATGTTGTAAAATATACAAGTTAGTCATCAGTTGTAGTATTCAAATAATTATGCACCTTCAATCTATAACAAAAAGTTTTTAATCTACTTGCTCTTAATGATATAAAATCCTTTTGGTTTTTATTGAAGTATCAGTAGAAATTCATTAATAAATTCAGATGATTTATGACCAAGAAAATAATAGTGCTTTATTTCATTACCTTTTATTTTATTTTAAGGTTGATATTATTTCTTAAACCTTGGTGGTTTAAAACAAATGGAATGTCTTATATATTTGGTAAGTAAAATGCTATTTGTCAGTGTCTCAAGAATGTAGTAACTCTTAGAAGTCCTTTCTAAATTTTTGAAAGAAAAGAAAAAAAAAAAACCTTAGCATCTAGGATATCTTGTTTATATAGATATAAGTTTCATTAACATACACTTTCAATTGTAAGGTATTCATGCATTAGGTAATGGTAATATTCCCTAAAGAATCTTTCAGATTATGCAGACAATGATAATGACTGTAATGTTCTTTTGACAAGGAAATGTCATACCATAAATGTGTCATTTAGAATTCTACATTGAATAAGGTCATCAGTGACAGAGCATTTTTGTTTCCCTTTTTAGAAAATGACCTCATAAATGTCTTCAAGTTTCTATGTTCTGTTATAAATGGCACTTCTCATTGAAACATGAACTTTTATTAGGTCATCCATGAGCAGTCTTACAAAGTAAGAGCTATAGACACCATGGTCATAAGAAGGCAACGTTTTCCCTGGAGGAAGCAATTATAATAAAGGCAAAAATATCTATCAGGAAAAGCTTCAAAAGTGTTCATATATTGCAATTAACCATAAAATTATTTTAAAACTATTTATTGAGTCTCTAGTATGTTCCAGGAGTGATTTTATGTGCAGAAGAGTTTTTTTTTTCTTCTGGATTTCTTTTTTTTTTTTTAATTTTATTTCAGCATATTATGGGGGTACAGATGTTTAGGTTACGTATGTTGCCCTTGTCCCACCCTCCCCCCAAGTCCGAGTTTCAAATATGTCAATGCGCACCACCCGAAGGATGGACATAGAAGACACTTTTTAAAGCCAATACATTTATTTTCAGTAGAAAAAGATCCAAAGGAGAAGTGGTATGTTCTCCCAAAGGTAGCTGCAGAGGAGTCCTCATGCAGCAAAGTTATCAGGGAAACCATCCATTGAAATATATGAATATAAATTCTGAATGATGAATATAAATTATGTAAGTAGAGATGAGGGATGCTAGGGGTGGCTTTGTGTGTAAAAATCATGAAGCGGCGCCTAACAAATTGCAGAAGTATCGGAACTACCAGATAGTCTACATTTACATTTGATAAATAAATCACTGGAGTCTTCTAACTTTGGGTATATTCTATACACTTTTTTTTATTAATGATCACTTAAGTCAATACAGTATAAGTTTGACAGGATCATACCTGGACTCTATTCTTAGCTGCCAATTTAAAAACTTTTTTATTAAATACAGTCCTTAAGTTCACCTACTATATGATTTTTCTATGTGATTCCTAAATTGTAATTTACAGATAATAAAATGCTTCCATTTTAAAAGCATCAATTTATTTTTGACACATATACCAACTCAGGTTACTACTACCACATTCAAGGCATTGAAATATTCATTACCAGGGAGGCCTCCTTCTTCCCTGCAATGTTACATGAGTGAGTTAGGGGGAGAGAATTCTCCATGAGACTACTGCATTTCTTCATATTTTATGTGTGAGGCACTGATTGCTCTTTGTTCCAGATTAAATTTTCAAAAGTTTTTTTTTATAACAAATAGTTTTAGAGGAAAGATAATCTTTTTTAAGAATAAATGATGAACGTAATTTTCTCTCCTTTATTATAAAGATAATTTTCTTCCACCAAAAGAAAGACATTATTAAAGATTCAAGTTCCCTAAACTCAAGGTGTCTCTCCTATAAAATAACCGAGTGTGTGCAGGTGTTATCTGACCCCACTCTCCAAGTAATGGGAGAATTGGGGCTCACAAAACTGCAGGCTAAAATGCTAATACTCTGCCTACTGCTCTTTTATTTTGGTGAATAATAAACTAAACTTTGTCCTTGACCCTGAAGACTTTTCTCTTCTACCAATATTCATGAACCAGTAGTAGGCTAAATTGTTAGCTTGCAGTTAGATAAAATCTCAAACCCTTCACAATCCTTGCCTGTTTTGGTGACAATGATGGGATCCTGAAAGAAAGATGGCTTCTGGAAGAGGAAGTATGAAGGTTTACAGGCTAATAAATGGGATTTGAGGGAAGGCCAGGAAAACAAGTAATAAAAATCCTTATCAAATTGTGGGTAAGAACTTAAGAGATAATACTGTGGTAACGGGACTGCAAATGTCCTGCATTTAGCAGTCATTATTAGTCAAGTTTCTTTAGTGTGAGCCAAGTTCATATAAGTTACAGGACATAAAACTTGTGGCTCCAGCCAGAAAGTAATGTAGCTACAGCTGCTGTTTCACAGTTTCCAAAGCTAAAAATAGGTAGTGACAGCCATGAGTATCTTATCACCTGATAAAAAGTAGATGGCAGGTCAAAATAGTTGGGAGTTTGCTCCACCACACCATTTGTTCCCCAAAGTATATCTAAAGGCTTGTAGAGTTAGGGCTACTCCTGTTCTCCACCCTCCTCCCAATCTCGCTTTCTCCCTCTTCCTATGTCACCCACTGGAAAGACAAAGATAATTATAAGTGTGGGAGAGGACTCCTTGTGCCTGAGGAAAACTTAAAATCATATAGACTTATCTGAGTAAGCTGGGAAATTTCTAGGAAGGACAGGAAGAATATAAGCATACAAATCAGAACTACGGAAAAAAGATGTAATTAAATTCTGCTAATAGGTTTTGTACAGGGTTCAAGCAGGAAAATGAAGTTAAAACAAAGTTGAGGGTGGGGTCTTTGGGCCAATTCCATATACTGTTTCTTTAACAATATCTCTTAATGTACAGTTGAAATTGATATGTTTCATGTGTGAACTTTCTAGTCCCATAATTGCCAGAAAGAAAATTCCTGATTGGAAGAGTCATATGTAGAGAAATGCTAGTGAAACACATGAGTTTCCCCACAACTGCCTCCCTGTTCCCACCCAAGTGGTCCAACAAAATCAGTGTAGAATCTCAGAAGGAAAAGGAGAAATCATACCCTTGACGAAGACGAAGGATTAAGATATGCAGAGGTATAAGACACTGCCCTCTATGGCTAGTCATAAAGGCTATTAGGAATTGGAGGCTCAGAGTAGATAATCTACTTCTAAATTCATTTCTTTTATAATTCTGGTGGTTTCAGACATTGTGACTATAAGTGAACCATTACACATACTTAAGGTACATTTTTTTCAGATATTGCTGACACTTTTTTTGTCACATTGCTAGCAACAGTGGATGAAGATCAGTTTGCATTTACTTGGCAAGACCTCCAATACAGTTTGTAATATCCCGTCTTCTTGGCTACTACTGAGTGGAGAGCATTTAGCATGAGGGACTCCACTCTTGTGTTCCAAGTACTCAGATTTAATAATAGAGTTCAAAGTTGGGAAGGGAGATGAAGAAGGATTGTGATTTGGTTCCTTTTGGCTAATTGGATTTGATTTTACTGTTACTTCCACATCTGAATATATCTTAGACGCTTCATTGTTTTTGACATTACTCTTAGCTCTCTTTCTAGGTAGAAAGTAGATTTAAAAGGAATATTACTGGGGCATCAAAAGTTTTATTTTTTTATTTTTATTTTTTATTAACTTTACATATTATTGTGACCTTTTCCTTACTCGTTAATCTCCAAATTGCTATCATGAAGTAAAGATTTTACTTGACTTCTTCTTACATTTTAGTTAAGTAGGAAAATTTTGAGGATGCACCAAAGTCACTTAGGTAGCTGGGGAGGGGACACTGAGTAAAAATAGATACATAAAAATTCACTTGTAAAATATATATCTAATCTAGTTTTCACTTTATTCTGAAATGTTTTTAAAACTGGAGTATTATAATACAAGATAATATTCATTTTCAATGCACCTGTTTTCACTCCGCACTGCCTTTCATCTGAGGATCTAAGAGCATGGCACAGCTTTTCATGATTTGCCAAAGGCTCAAGATGAATCCAGTCTGTACTCATGTACATGACACCATCTGCCCTTTTTTGAATGAACACCTGTAGTTTTGCCAATGTGAAGCAAAATTCTTGTTCTGTTATTCTAAAAACAAAACATTGACTTGCTCAGGAGTTACTATCCAACAGGTTTTACTGTCCCAGGTGGTTAGGAACACCATTAAAGTTAAAAAAAATATATCTTTGTAACATGATTTCTAAAACCTGCAACAATCAAACTCACAGTCATATGGAAGATTGTGATTATGTTTAAATTATTTTCCATAAGTATCTTTTATTATTTTTCCGATACTAATTTTTCATAATAATTATCATTTAAATTATCATTTAAATAGATATTAAATAGATATTTTTATGTAGTCATCATATGTCTTTAGAGCCACTTTTATTGTGTGTTGGTCTGAGATATTCATTAAGACCATTTCACCCTCTCTACTTATAAAATTCATGCACTGGGACAGAAAAAAGAATGACATTTCAGCTTTGCCGTCTCTTCTTCAGTCGTATCCCCATGAAAGTAGGTAGGCATATACTTGCTACCCTCTGAGTTGTTATTCTTCCTATTTTTATAATTTTTTAAGTCTAGTGAGGAAATCATAGCTAATATAATCCCTGGACACTAATAAATACTGGAGACTAATTATTTATTGTTATCTATAATATATAGATAATATGATATATTAGGAATATTCATATGAGTAAGAGTCATTTTCTATAAGCAGTTGATACTATGAGGTAGGAAAAAAGAGATGATGTATAGTATGGTGTCATGTACAATCATTATTCAAGCAAACTGCATTTTATAAGAATCACAAAATTAGTAATAGTGATGGGCCCATCAATTTATGAATGGACTAACAAAATGTGATATATATATATACATATATATATATATATATATATAAAATGTACCATGAAGTACTACTCAGACATAAAAAGAAATGAATTAATATATCTTGCAGCAATTTGGATGGAACTAGAGACCATTATCATAAGTGAAGTATCTCAAAAATGGAAAAACAAACATCACATGCACTCTCTAATAATTTGGAACTAACTGATGTGTACACGTGGGCACAGAGAGAAGTCAAAGTCATTGGAAATCAAGAAGGGGGGAGGGGAAGGGGGTAAATACCTACCTAACAAGTACAATGAACTCTATTCAGGTGATGGGAACATTTATAGCCCTGACTTAAGCATTGTAAAAACTATACATATAACAAAAACATCTGTACTCCATCAATATTTTGAAATAAAAATAAAATAAGAAAAAAATTTAAAAAGAAATAAAAAATTGAATCATCCTTCTTTTAAAAATAGTATCTAATATAAAAAGAGCATACATGAGTATATATATCATATATACATAATATATCTCTCTTATTATGCACAAAATAACACCTGTTTTGTTCAGATTATCTCATTAAACCCTAACAACACAGGCTGGGCATGGTGGCTCATGTCTGTAATCCTAGCACTCTGGAAGGCCAGTGGGAGGAATACTTGAGCTCAGGAGTTCCAGACCAGTCTGAGCAAGTGTGAGACCCCATCTCTAACAAAAATAGTAAAAATTAGCTGGATATCGTAGTGTACACCTGTAGACCCAGCTACTCAAGGGGCTGAGGCAAAAGGATCCCTTGCGTCCAGAAATTTTAGGTTGCTGTGAGCTAGGCTGAAACCACGGCACTCTAGCCCAGGTTACAGAGTGAGACTGTCTCAAAAAAATAAATAATAATAATCCTAACAACACAACATACTGATAAGGTAATTGTTATAATTACTTTCACTTTAATGATGGGAGGATTAAGACAGAGAAATTAAAAAAAAAAAAAACTTTTAACTTACCCAAGTTTAGGCAACTAAGTGAATGTTTAAAACCAGAATTTAAAACAAGGCAGTTTGATTTTAGAAACAGGGTCCTTAAACATTATACACTGCTTCATTTGCTAGAATCTAATTTTACTCACTTCATAATATTGTCTACCTATATACTTACCATGTTGGGCTGTTCATCTTACTGCTTCACCCAGTGAGACACCACACACACACACACACACACACACACACACACACACACACACACACAAAATCCCAATAAGGTAATTATTTGACAGGAATTGTCTATTATCTGAGTCAATAAGGTGTATGTAGGGGGTTAAAATTGGGAACTGTTTGGCCTGCATTGAACTGAAAGTTATTATTTTCCCTCAAAATATCAGTATTGTAGAATTCTTGACACAAGGAAGATCCCAGAGGAGAAAGTGGCAACTTTTAGATGTGTTTCAGGAATGAACTAAACACAGATAGATTTCTTCAATTTCAACATTTTATTTAACTGTAAAGTACAACAATAACAACAAAAAAGGCAATGACTCAAACAGTGAACATTGAACAAATTTTTATGAAAAAACTATTGATTCAATGTAATTGTTAATCACACTTTTGTAAAACCCCGGGAGAAAGCCTTCCAGATGATAAAGGGTGTGAATTTCAAGGGACATATAATAGACAACATACCCTGTCATGGTGCTATTAAATGGAAATCTGTGATTTAAAGCAGATACAGCTGTCTTACATACTTTATCTTTATACCTATATTTTCCCAGTGGGGAAAGAAAAAACTTAAAGCTGCATATCTAAATAACATCTCATACTGTGAAAGCATATCTTGGGCAAACAAAATATTACACTTCACATTAAAGTTCTCTGTATAAATTTACTTAGCAGTAATTGACAAAAATATAAAAGTTTAATAAATAAGTAAATTTCTTTCTTACTCAGCATGTATGAGATCAGAGAAATGTTCATAGCATTGCATATTTGTTTAATATAGAAGCACCTCTTTTTCCCCAAAGGTAATAGGGCTGCATCTTTTGGGGGTATAATCTTAGAATTATAGGATTCCTGTAGAATCCTGTCTTTCCTCTGCTCACACATTTAGCGTATTTAGGGTATTTAGCGTTTTGTATCTATTGTGCTTCTGCAAAAAGTAGCTCACTTATGTCATACTTAGTAAGTTATAATAATGCCATAATGCTTTTTTACATATATGTTAAAAACTAATTACAAAGTATTTGAAACCTTGGGTGTGAATTTGTATACCTATTTACTTATAATCCTTTATTTACATATGAACTAACAAATTTTAAATAGAATTTTTAAAGTACCAGTTTATGAAATATATTACTAGATAGCAAAGTTCTTTTTATAATAATTTAGTGGAATTGATTAAAATTAAGTTTGCTACAAATTGTTAAACTTTCTCTTCTTCAGCCATAACAATACTATGTGTACATTGGTTAAACTCTTAGATTTGAGTGCTAAGGTCATTTCTGATATGAAGATAATGAATATTACTAATATCTTATCCCTTTACAAATATACTAAAATAAAAGCTAAATGTTTCCTAGGACTAAAAACTAAATAAATAAAATATTTATTTTATTTTAGTTGTATATTAGCAAATTTAGACATGTACAACTAGTAACTTCTCAGTTTGACCTGAATCTTCACCTATTTCTAATTTAACAGGGAAAGTGTTAGTGTTGAGATGAAATCTGGATTCCTGGGAATATTATTTTACTTTTCTATAAAAGTTCTAGGATTATACCCCAAAAGATAACTTCAAGGACAACAAGCTACTCTAAAATTTCATTATATTTTTAAGGTGATTTAACTAGCTAATGATTTTCCCAACTTGATAATGTAACTTAAAATTAGATTGTGAATTTGTGGTGTAAATCAGTCATTTCCCAGAGAACAAAAAAACAAGTCTTTAAAGAAGTAAAAACGTTTGTTTGAAAATATTTGCTTTATTATTATATTTATATAGTTAATTTATGTATATTATAATTTATATAATTTACTACAAATTCATTTAACTTGTTTCATCTCAATTTATTCCTATGTTAAAAATAAAGGTAAAATATTTCTTATACATACTTACAAGTTACTTTTCTCAGAAGAAATATCTATCAGTTTTCACAATATATTTGTTAATATGAATGAAAGCAGGACTGAATCAAGACTATGATATGTATGGTATAAAAAATGAACTCTTAACTGGTTCCACCATTCAAAGTATTTAGATTTTCCCAACTCTTACAAGCAGTAATTGCAAGTGCTCATTGCATCTGGGGCCTCAAATTATGATCCATTTGTATACTAATCTGCACTTGTCTTTTCTTATCCATTGTACAGCAGCCATTTTTATTTCCATCCTTTGCCGAAAGTAAGCAAGTTTATGTGTTTTGGCCCTTCTTACAGCGCATGTCCCTCTTGTAATTTGGTTTTCTTGGTTGTTTTGTGACCTCAGCTCTCAGATGAGGTTGAGAAAAGTTAAGATTTTGTTTTTTCTAGATAAAATTAGGGAAAATTTTCTTTGCAGCCTCTACCTCCTAAGAGGGAGTAGAAATCTCATGAAAATAATTGCATAAGAGGAATGCAAGTGTTAGGCTGATGAAGATGGTTGATTTTAATACACTGCTACTTTTTTTTCTCAGCTTACTACCTGAACACAGTTATTTCGGGGGACGTTCAGTAACTATCTGTGCCCTTCCACATTCTTTGGAAGTCAAAGAAAATCAGATATCTCCTAATTTTTCTGTAAGTAGGGCCATAGAACCTGAACAAGGCTTGGCCTGAGAAATATTCCTGGCCATGCCATGCAATATGGAGGAAATGATCAAAGGTGCAAAAAAATTAAGATTATGAATTACTTTTATTTATTTCTAGCTTTTCAAATTAGTGTAAGAGTTGAAGGATCAAAAGTACAACCATGATAACACCATAAATTTCCATCAATCTTGAGTCAGTGGTGCTTCCTCGGAAATCTTTTATTTAACATTTTTCTTCCAAGTTCTCTTAGTTTGTATGTGTTCCTGAGCCTGGACCTACAGATATTTTCTGCATATACATATTGTGATCTAATACCCTTAAATAAAGTATCTTTTAGTTTATTCTAAAAGGCAAGAAATGCTTTTAAATCCTCAAAGAGAAATTTTTAAAATAAAATTATACAAGGAAAGAACATATAAAACAATGATGAAACAGTATTATACAAAACCCATCATTATTGTGGCTAATCTTAGCTCACTCATCCCCTAGTGCAATCATGGTCTAGCATGTTCTCCTGTTCTAGTATCTAGAAAGTTAATTAGGGAAACATAGTTTCCTTTTACTTTTGCCTGTGATCTAGGTTCTGATAAACATACTTGGAATGCAGAAGTAAATACTGTTAAATATCCTCTATAGGCAGGCATACAGGATCTTGTAGGTACATGTATTTAATTGTTATGTATTAGTTATTAGAGAGGTTTTATTCTCAATGTTCTAATATTATATATTATGAGAAGAAGACACAGCAGACTCTGGGGTATTTGATTCAGATACATGATATAGTTGAGATTTTCTTCTAGTTGCATCTTCAGAATTCAAGATTCATTTTTCGTTCTTCAATGATATTTTTGAAATATGCCTAATATTCCATATTTAATAATTTTCTATTTAAACCAGCTATAATGAAATTTCTTGCCTCCAAATATGAGCCCTAAATAATAGAACAATTGATAACAGAAAGACTTGTAGTTAATAAACACTAAAGGATACAAGAATCCAGAATAAATGTTCTTAACTCATTGTGTTTGTTAAGTACAATTGATCCTTGAACGTCGTATTTGAACTGTGTGGGTCAACTTATACGCAAAATTTTCTGAATAAATACAATTGGCCCTCCAGATCAGTGGCTTCCACATTCACAGCCAATGGAGGATAGAAAATACAGTATTTGCATGATGAAAAACCTAGATATATGGATGACGGACTTTTCTTTTCCTTGAGTTCAGTAATGCTGACTGCAGGAACTTGAGTGCAAGCAGATTTTTGTATCCTGGGGAGGTCCTGGAACCAATCACTCACAGATACCAAGAGACTACTATAGTAATCATCTAGTTACCATGAGAATATAGGATATTGGTGACCCATGGCAGTAAGAAAACAACTACTCCTGATTACCTGGACTGAAGAGTATAACAATGGCAAGACTTTAGGTGGATTACTAACTTCAAAATAGACTAATTTAATAGCAGGACATGAGGAATACAAAGACTGTGGGATGGACTGACTGCTTCCAACTCTTTGCTGAGCACAAAAAGAATTATATGCTCAAGTCGTAAATTTCCTATTCAAGGCCTGACCATAGAACTTAGCATATTCAATGACCGCTCCAGTGGCATATGATATGGAATTGACAAACAAACTTAAAAATCTTAAAAAATGGAGAGGATACACTGTTCTAAACATCTTATAAGTATTAACTCAATTGGTACAAAAAGTAGAAATATTTTTTTTTAAATTTCAGAATATTACAGGGGTATAAATGTTTTGGTTACATGGATTGATTTGTACTGCTTCAAAGTTGTAAGTGTGCCCATCACCCAGATAATGTGCATTGTACCCATTGGCTATGACTTCACCCACCGCCCCTTCCCACTTCTACCTGCATGATTTCCATCGAGTTTTACTTCTATTTGTGCACATGAGTGCTAATTGGTTAGCTCCAATTCAGTAGTGAGTACATGTGATGTTTGTTTTTCCATTCTTGAGATACTTCACTTAGGAGGATAGTCTCCGGTTCCATCCAGATTGTTGCAAAAGACATTAATTCATTTTTTATGATTGAGTATTACCCCATGTTGTACATATACCACATTTTATTAACCCACTAACGAATTGGAAACTGGAGTTGATTCTACATCTTTTTGATTGTGAATTGTGCTCAGATAAACTAGTGCAAGTGTCTTTGTGACAAAATGACTTTTTTTTCCTTTTGATAAATACTCAGTAGTTGGTCTGCTGGATCACATGGTAGGTCTACTTTTATTCCATATCATGTGTCACTGGGAACACACAGCCCATTTGATGGGACTGGCTTCTTTTTTAATAGAATTGGTTAACAGTATCTTTGGGGGTGAGGGCAGAGAGAGGAAAAAGAAAAATTTAAATAATTATTCATAAATCACTGTTTGTCACACAGACGAATAACCTACTTTTTAAAAAGAAACTTTAAAATAAATCTTTTTAATTTTTTTTTTTTGCCACATTTCAGGTTGCTGTTCCTAACATGTATCACATTGTCATTTTGTATATAAACCAAATAACTCTCACTAGTCAAAATAAAACGACTACTACAAAATATCTCTTATGATTTATATCCACTGAATTTATGAAATTCAGAGTCTGATTCTGGAGATGCTGTTCTTGAGTGTTAACTGAATTACTCTAGCTGTATTCAAAGCTTTACAAAATTGGTAAGTGGAATTCAGAACCTTAAATTGAGGAATTCGGAATTCCAAAAGTAGAATGATAAATTTATTAAAATTCAGGTGGTTTTGATACCCAGATCTCCCTAACACTAGTAAGTTTCACTTGCCAAGGAGTCGAACTCTTCCTCTCTTAAGAGGCTGCTTCTATTCTGCTTTAAGCATCATCGGCTCCCTCACTGAGATACTTAACTCCTCATTCACAACCTTCACACTCCATTCCTATGGACTCATTAACTGAAACAGATCTTAGCGTAACACAGAGAATTTATGATCAAGTGAAACTCAGAGCTTAAAGCCCATGCTCTAAAATTTCAATATTTTTCTAATTTCCACTAATAAAACTAGACTGGGTAAATAAATGTAGATTATTGATAATTTGTGAATAAATATACACCTACAAGATACCCTGTTTTCAAGATTTAGCAAGATTGCATCCAAATCTTTGCTACCCTAATGTAACACCATGTATCCTTGGAGAAACTGCCAATATAAGCATTGCTGTTAAAAACCTGAAGGACTCAAGAACGGCGGTTTCTATTTCTTACCCAATTATTTTGCCCCAATGTGGGCTGTTCTGATATCAGATGGTCCTTAAATTCTGGCAATGAATTGTTATAATCTGAATCAGATGGTGTATCCAACTGCACTGGTTGCTATTCTAGTATGTTCTCTTTGCAGGAGAAAATCAAAACAGTCCCCTGGACTCTGGTTTACAACTATTGCCAAATGCTTTTTCAGATAAAAATATAATTTAATTTTACCTAACAGTGTAGGAAGTATACCTTAATTGTTTTGTCTTAGCTTCACAACTTTCTGGATGTATTCTATAACTTATTCATAGGGACTTCGTGAAATCATGCTGATCCAGTTAAGTAATTAAATGGTTTTAGAGAATCAGATAAACAGGAAATATGAAGCACAGTAGGAGTACACAGGGGTGCCTTTCTAAAACATTTTTGTCCTAGAGGTTTGGGTACAGACCCCATTAAATTTAAGACCTTGCCACCTCCATTACCTACCTCTATGGAGGATCTAGTTTTCTAGAGGATATCAGGATGTCTTCTCAAAAAGTAAAAGTCAACTAAATATATCTCATGTCCCAAAGACTATGAAAGTACTTGATGGTTTCTGATCTTTGTTGGCAACATAACCACATTCAATTTTGTGACTCCTACCCAGTGGAGATTTGAATCTGCCAATAGCTATAAAAATGGATATTTGGGTTGACATTGGGATGCTATTTGTAATTCTCATACTGCTGGAACAAGAAATCACAGAATAGGATAGAGAGAATGTTTTGTCACTGTAACAGCAGAACAACAGAGCATGGAGGAAGTGGGGAGGGAGAGAGAAAATTATTTATTGGATTGTACGAACTGAGTGAATCTATTTAAAAGCAAAAATAATGCCATAATAAAGCCATACCTACATAATGAGGGCATGGGAGAATATGAGCATTTGTTACATCCTGGGATAAAACTAAAGCCAGTTCAACCCCGGGAAGAAATAATTTCCGATAATAGAAGTTTGGGTCACACATAAGGTACAAAAAATCCCTGATGGACATGTTGACTGACAGAGAAAAATTATAATTAGTAACTCTATCCTTCTGATTAGTTTCAGAAATAAGAACTATAATAGTTACCCATATTATCTTTCATAGACTTCTTTGTTTTGTTATAGTATGTAACTATGTATTTAGCATTTTCCCTGCTGGATTTCACTTACTCTTTCTGAGGGGGTCTGTTTGTGAAAATCATTATTTTGTTCATAGATTTGTGATTTCTAATAGTTGAGACATGGATATTGCTTAAAGGAGGATGTGGTGACTGGAGATACTTGGATTATCACTCTTAAGAAGCTAATGTGCTTACTTGAATGAAAGAATATGCTACACAGAAGCATGCTGTTGGTTGATATGTTTGTAGTTCTGTGGTTGCAAAGTGTAAGTAGGCAGAAATCTGTCCATGGAAGTTTCAGAAACAAATGTTTGGTGTACTGCTGATTAATGCAGTTTGGCTGACTTAGTACTGGGGATTCCCAGTAACTCTACTGAGTATATCACTTGAAGTGTGAAAACCTAGTGCAAAATCTAGGTTTTGCCAAGCAGAAATAAAGGAGAGAGACAAAAAGGATAAAAGTAAAAAATGTGAATTGATAGCCACAAACAGGGAGACCGGTTTTTTTACAGCCGTGGCATTTAGTGATCTTGGACCACTTATGGTAAAGGGTCTACTATGTAGTCCCTGGCATTATGTCAGGAAGAAGTATTAACAGGGGAATTCCTTTCCACTACGGAAGACGATAGTCTAGTTAGGTGTTTTCCCTGGCTGCATTTTTACTGAATGAAAAGCAAACAGCTTGATTCTCTTGCCCTGTCAGAAATTTCAAAAATTACATAATGTAGTATACTAAGTTGATTACTACTCACATTAACTGACTCAGTTGTCTGCTATTAAGATTTCTAATACATACATTCACAAAGTAGGCCATATTTTAGAAATGCAACAATGATTTAGAGGCAGAGATTGTAATGTCGTATTTCCTTAAAGAAATTAAGAACCAATCGAAGAAATATTAGTTTCCTAATAGTTACTTCAAAATAGTAAGTAAATATCTTTATCTATCCCAGATATAAAAAATAAAAATAACATTAAATTCCATATTTTTCTAAAGTGTCCTATATATCCACTGCAAATACATAATGTAGATTAAATATTAAGACTATAATTAAAATCAGAAAAAGACAAGAATGCTTACAATCACAGCTAATATTCAACTTCCTTTAGAGGTACTAGTCATTATTATGGGATCACTAAGAAGGTATAAACATAGCATGAAAATCATAATCACAGTGTTTATAATTTGTCCTTCTAAAATATCCATGAGGATCAACTAACACAAAAATAAAACTATTAATAATGACCAAAGAATTGGCTAGATAAATGATAAACATAACAAAAGCAACAACTTTCCTTTTATGCCAATAATAAATAATAGAAAATGTAATGAGAACTATTTCATGCAATCAGAAGAATTTTAAATTACTCAAATGTCAGCTGCATGTTGGGTTTTGATTAAAATGTGTGGCAGGGGCTGGGCGTGGTGGCTCACACCTGTAATCCTAGCTCTCTGGGAGGCCAAGGCGGGCAGATGGTTTGAGCTCAGGAGTTCGAGACCAGCCTGAGCAAGAGTGAGACCCAGTCTCTACTAAAAAAAATAGAAAGAAATTATCTGAACAGCTAAAAATATATAGAAAAATTTAACTGAGCATGGTGGTGCATGCCTATAGTCCCAGCTACTCAGGAGGCTGAGGCAGAAGGATTGCTTGAGCCTAGGAGTTTGAGGTTGCTGTGAGCAAGGCTAGCACCACGGCACTCACTGTGGCCCGGACAACATAGTGAGACTCCGTCTAAAAAAAAAAAAAAAAAAAAAAAACCACCAAAAAAACCGCTTAAGGGCCATAGTTGGCTGACACCTCATCTATTGTGTTCATTGCTCTGTGCCCAAAGGCCATAACAGTTCCTGGCAAACAAAAGGTACTCAGTAACTATTTCTTCTTGTCTTTGGACTGAGCTAGAAATGAAAATGAAATTAAATGGAATTAATTGTAACTTTTTGAATAGGCTCTAGACAAATGAGAAGCTTGAACTAATGAGGAAAACAGTGTGATCTCATTTACTACTATACTTTTAGATGAGCATCGACATAAAAACTGTAGGACTAATTATGTCTTGAAAGTTCTTTAGGATCTGATGATGTTTTTACTGTTTTTTTAATGTTGTAGTAGAGAACACAAGATAAAACTTTCATGAATAGTTTGAAATTATTTTGTTGAGATATTTAAAAAATGCAGATATATAAAAATAGTAACATAACAAATGATTATTTTCTAACAGGACAGAATTAACAACTGGTAATATTTTGCAATATTTCTTCAAGATTTTTTTTTTAAATGAATGAATATTATAGATTAAATGGAAGTCCTTTTAGACCATCTCTAGTCTGGTTTCCCTTACCTCTCTCTAGGTGTAACTACTCTCATGAGTTGATGTTATCCTTCTGATCCATGTACTCATATATGTGTATATATATATATATATACACACACACACACACATATGCATATATATATAACATATATAAATACAAAAAATATTTTTTCTTATATTCAATATTATTGTTTTTAAGATTCATCCTTGGGGGGTATGTGTGTGTGTGTGCATGTGTGTGTAGTTCATTATTTTTAACTGCTGTGCATGCAGTTAAAAATTCTATTGTAGATAAATAACATTTCCAAAGGAAAATATTTCCAAAGTAGAAAAATATAAAAGTACGAAAAGTACAAGGTCATTTATTATATTAATAATCTAGGACAATACCTCAATTATTTTTTGGGATTTGTCCATATTGGTGTCTAGTGTTGCTCAAGTCTTTTACCCAAGAAAAGAACTAACAATCCAAAGAATCCAGGAATTTAGCATTATTTTATTTTTCTCTGATATAACAACCTTATCACACAAAATGTCAATTCAATTGTTAACATTTGGCAAATGTTGCACTAGTATAATTCACTTTCAATATTTTAATTTATTCAGCTGAATTTTAAAGTATAAAATTGGGTATCATATGGGGCTTTTCTCTAATAGCACAATAGTGATAAATATTTTTAAATAGAATTTAAAATGTAGATTGAGCAAGTTGGAATTAAATCTGGGTCTACTGATCCAAAATATCAGTTTCTTGGAGCTTTGAAATAGGGTATAGGTTTTCAACAAGCTAGATATATGGTGACATTAAAAAAGCCTTCTGACATATTTCATAACATCAAGGAATGAAAGGAAAAAGAAAAGAATCCTTATGAAGCATGTGTAGTCCATAAAACATTTTAAAAAGTACCATGTCAATCTATGTTATAAATAGTTTAGTCCTGATGTGCTGCTGGCTTCACAAGTGTCTATGTGATGACAGAGAGAAGAAATTCTCAGAACTGTTCTAGAATATATTAGAAGTACACATACTGTTTTGAAAATCAATTATACTAAAAGTTTATTTATCTAGCACTTTATTCAATGGAAAAGTCCACCAAATGGCACTTCCAAGCTTCCATAGGCTAGTGCTCACTGACTTTAATCACCACGGAGACAGAGTTACCAGTAGCAGACATGATGCTTTTGTGCTAATCAGAAAAGACACATTTCCTCATTGGCTGCAGCCCTACACTGGTGGCTTCAGCCCCACACTAGGCGCATGGTTAGTGGGGCACAGGCTGGATTTCATGCCCCAAACACCCACTGGATGGTCACACTTCTTTAGAGTACAACCTGGGCAACTGTGCTAGGTAACAAATCCAGGAAAGTCTTGGGATTCTAAAAAACAAAACAAAACAAAACAAAAAAACCCACTATCTTTTCCATGGTTTTAGTGCTAGAGGATTTTACTGTGTTCAAAAACTTAGAAATTAATATGTAAATATGGTATAATGATTAACAGTAATTGAACATCTGCTATGTGATAGGCCCTGTACTGGCTACTTTACATACATATTTTTATAATCCTCACTTTAGGCTAGGTACCATTCACAGTATTTTGGTTGTATAACTGAAGAACTGAGGCTCAGAGAGGGGAGGTAGTGTTCACCGAGTCATAGAGCCAGGGCTCTCCCAGAAGTCTGCATGATTACAAAATCCATGCCCTCTGAGGCTTTGCACTGGTGAAGTTATACAGAGGGTTGCATTTTATTAATACTCAATTCATGCTCTTTATGAACCAAAATTAAAGTCAAAATGTACCTTCAAAAAAATTCAAGGAACCAGATATCCAGTATCCATACGAGGCACAAACTGATCAAATAATGCATAGTCCTCCTTCTACTGGCAAGGTCTGTGGGTTCAGCAAGGCCACTCTACAGCAGAGGGAGCATCTCCATGCACCAGCTAGCATTCATGTGTGCAAGTTGTGGGTCAGGGCAGAGAAGGAAAGTCCAGGGGGCCAGTAGAGGAGTGAACCAAAGCAGCCTCCTACAGAGAGAGAGCTGGGCAGAGGCAAACAGAGAAACTTCTGTACCAGTACAAGGAGCGACCTCTGAGACACCCATTTCCTCTGCATTGGTTAAACTGCTTTGCATATTCTATTGTATTCTGTCCATTTCTTTAAAAGAAAATCTAATTGTGATCCACTAAATTGATTTCTGATCTGCCAATGGTCACATAGTTTGAAAAACATGATACGGAGGGAGCAGAATTTGTTAACAAACTCGAATTAGAACATGACTCTACCAATTTCTTACTTCTTTAAGTTTCAGTGTCTTCATCTGAAAAGTGGAGGTAATAATCCTTAACATGAAAGGATGTCGTGAGTAAGTAGGATAATAAAGAATTGAGATACATGTTATTTTTATTGTTGCAATATTACATATGTTATTGTTATTGTTATAATATAGCACCCACAACTGATGAGATGGTGCAAAATTTTGCAATTTTGTGGCCAAGTCAGCTTTAGTCATGCCAAAATTGCATTACGTTCGTCTTACCTAAAAAAACGCAGTCAGCATGAGTCTAAGCTTGACCCTAAAGTTAGTTATTTTCACAAACCCTTACCTGGATATTTTAAATTGTATCTACTTGTTGGCCAGTCTGTACAGCTAAATTCATCAGTAACTGCCCTTTTTGCTGAGCTCTACGGTGTTTTAGCTGTCAGTGGTCATACAATAAGTCATTTGTTTAAATCCTTTGTGTAAAATGGATCTTCAGATCTTAAAAAGTTAAGTCAGACTATTCTTCACATTTTACCCATTAACTTTCATTTGTCTTCTTCCCAAAGGAAAAGAAATTGAAAGAATGAGGGAGGAAACTGCTCTTTCCTCTTAAAATACTTTAGAAATTCCATTTACAAAATCACTTTTAGCCCTATTGGTTGTCTTGCCCTTCATGTAGGCTCCAGGAGAATTATTCTAGGTAGTCAGGAATAATGCAGAACAGAAAGTGAAATATGCTATCCTAACTATATAGAATATGGCTGTCTGTGTTCTAAGTTCTGGTAGCACATATTGCATAGCTGAGAATTCACTGTGTATTTTACTGGTTAATTCTTAGAGTTGATCTGGCTAAGTGCATGTTTCTCTTAATTATTACAAGGTTAAACTATTTCGAGAAGCTTAACTAATAATACTTCAGTAAAAGAAAGTTCTTTTGCTGGTGATAAAGTCTTTGTTGTTAACAGTTTTAGCCTATAATCAATGCAACTCACTAACTTAGTGCTTCTCTAATTCTATGGTGAAGGACTAGTTTTTAAAGTATCCAATCTGTTGTGGACCAGTACTTTTATAAAATATAACAAAATTGAATTGCTAAAAAAAAGGAAATAGAAAGATACAAAGTATAGGTCCCAGTGTATATTATTGGATTCAACAAACATAAAATCATACTTTAATAAATGTAATTTAAAAATATTAATATAATAGAGGGGGAAAGGGAAAAATTACAAAAACTGTATACATTGTTAAAAGTGTGCATATTGGCTAGTAAAGATTCCCTTTTACACTAGCAACTTTTTGTCATTTTGCAATTATAATGAAACAAAAAGTTATGAGTGGAATAGTGATTCCACATGTTTAGCACCTATACGCACTCTTAGAAAAAATGAACACTGTTATATCAGCATGTAAAGTTTTTAATGTAAAAGATGAGTTTGCTTGTGTCTTGTTATATATATCTGCCTTAGGTAGGTTGAATTGACAATAATTCTTGTAGAGGATAACTTTAAAATACTTCATTGTTTTGTTTTAATGACATTCAGTATAGAAATCAGTTTAACAGAGGTATATTGATGGGAATAGAAGAAGAGGTTTCAAAGTGGTTTCAGAAGTTTCCAAGAATATTCTTTATAACTTTTTTTTTTTTTTGAGAGAGGGGTTCCCTCTGTCATCTGGGCTAGAGTGCAGTGGCGTCATCATAGCTCACTGCAGCCTTCAAATCCTGGGCTCAAGCGATCCTCCTGCCTCAGCCTCCCAAGCAGCTGGGACTACAGGTGTGCACCACCATGACCAGCTAATTTTTTTTATAGAGACAGGATCTCACCAAGTTGCCCAGGCCGGTCGCAAACTTCTGGGCTCAAATGATCCTCCTACCTCAGTCTCCTAAAGTTCTAGGATTACAGACGTGAGCTATCACATCCAATCACTTTATAACTTTTATTTTAAAAATGAACCAAATGTTTCTGTATTTTGAAAACTCATCTTCAATTGTTCATCAGTAGCCACTTTGAGCAATCTAGCCTATAAATTACATGTTAAATTTAAATTATCTCCCAATGGAATAAATAAATTTGGCATCCTAGAATTCCTATATATGGATCTTCTTTTCAAGAAAAATAAAATTAAAAAGATTCTATCAAATTTTTAAAATATTTGGTGATAACTTTTCACTAATGTAGAATATGAAGATCATCACTTATTTCTTTGAAAACTGTTATAAAACTATGGGAATATATTGTAACAATCTCTAGAAACTTCAGTTTTTGCTCTTTGATTTTCTTTCTGTCATTGAAAAACATATTACATTATTTCTTGCATGGAAATATTGATATTATTATACATACCAAAGATATCAGACAAATAAGCAAGTCTGCCAAATTTTCAAATTTAATTCTCAAAATGCTGAGAATAAACTGGTTTCCTAACTTGCAGAAACAATGAGTTCATTCTGTAATGCTAATATTCTTGACAAAATTTTTCTCCCCAATAACCATGATACCTCAGCATGCAACAGTAGTTGCTGTGGCCATTTCCCGTATTAGGGAAAGACCTCAAATTTAACGTACTAATCTCTATAATGTCATAAATTTTGCCATGTCATTTAGTCTATAATTTAATTCAGTTGACATTTCTTTGTTACTAAGACTTTCTTTTATTTATTTATTTATTTTTTATTTCAGCATATTATGGGGGTACAGATGTTTAGGTTACGTATGTTGCCCTTGCCCCCCCTTCCTCCCTAAGTCCGAGTTTCAAATATGTCCATCCTTCGGGTGGTGTGCATTGCACTCTTTGTGTATACATATACCCGTCCCCTCTCCCTCCTCTCCCCTCTCCCTTCCCCCCTGCCCAACATCCAATAGATGTTATTCTTATATGTGCACTTACGTGTTGATCAGTTAATACCAATTCGATGGGGAGTACATGTGGTGTTTGTCTTTCCATTCTTGGGATACCTCACTTAGTAGGCCTAGGCAAAGAATTTATGAAGAAGACCCCAAAGGCAATCACAGCAACAACCAAAATAAATAAATGGGACCTGATCAAATTAAAAAGCTTCTGGACAGCCAAAGAAACTGTCACAAGAGCAAACAG
>CAUYSK010021352.1:0-10113 GCA_963575035.1 Avahi laniger
GAGGTCAAAACTCCCATGCTGATCAGTAGTGGGATAGCACCCATGACAAACAACCCAATTAAAAAATGGGCAAAGGACTGGAATAGACATTCCTCCAAGGAAGATATGCAAATGATCAACAAGCACATGAAAAGATGCTTAAAATCATTAGTCATTAGAGAAATAAAAATCAAAACCACATGGGATATCACCTCACATCCACTAGGATGGCTATAATCAACATGTCAGACAATAACAAGCCTTGAGGAGGATATGGAGATTTGGAACCCTCATGCATTGGTGGTGATACTGTATTAATAAAATGGTTCAGTCACTGTGGAAAATAGTTTGGTGGTTTCTCAAAAAGTTAAACATAGAATTACCATATGACCCCACAGTTCCACTCCTAGGCATATACCCAAAAGAACTGAAATCAGCAATTTGAAAAAGTATACGTACATGCATGTTCTTAGCAACACTACTCACAACAGCCAAAAAGTGGAAATAGCCCAAGTGTCCATCCACAGCTGAATGGATAAACAAATTATGGTATATTCATACAATATACCACAATATTGGAATATTATTCAGCAACAAAAGGAATGAAGTACCGATATATATCACAATATAAATGAATCTCCAAAACATTATGCTAAGTGAGAGAAGCCAGACATAAAAGGTCACATACTGTATGATTTCATTTAAAGGAAGTGTTCAGAATCAGCAAATCCATGAAGACAGAGAGTGGTTTGATGGATGCCAGTGACTGAAGGAGGGGGAATGGAAAAAAACTGTTTAATGGAAATGTTTCGAAACAATATAGAGGTGGTGGTTGCACAACACTGTGAATTCACTAAATGCCAATGAATTATTCACTTTGAAATGGTTAATTTTATTTTATGTGAATTTTACCTCAATGAATTACTTTAAAAATTCTGTTTTAAGTGGCCTAGAAAGTCTGGGACAGTGGAAACAGTATGTGTGAAGGTTCTTAAAGAGTTTGAAGAATAGAAATAAGATAATTGTGGCTAAAACATCATAAACTCTATAGAATCAGTAAAAAGTAGGCTGGAGAGGTAGATAGAGGCCAGAATTGGGGTGTTCACTCTAAGGAATTTGTTGAGGGAAAATAACAGGAAGAGTCACGTGATCCAATTCATGATTTTAAAAAGATCATTCTGATCGCTGTATAGAGAATGGATTTTAGGGGGTAATGGATATTTTGGGAGTCTGGTTGGGAAGCTGTTTTAGAAATCTAAGCAAGGGACAATGGTAGATAGGTCTAGGATGGAGTTGATAGGAAATTAAGGAGCATGAGGAGGTTTGATAAATATTTAGGAAATTGATGAAATTCAATGAGAGGTAGGTGTTGGATTGCCAGATTAAATATGACGTGCTCAGTTAAATTTCAATATTTCAGAAATACTAGTACAAAAAAATTATTGTTGTTTATCTGAAATTAAAATTTAGTTGAGGGTCCTGTATTTTTAGTCTGGCAACACTATGTAGGGGGTAAAGGAAAGGAAGAATCACTGATGACGTCTAGGCTTCTGGCACCAGCACCTGGGTAGGTGACAGCGCTCTTTACTGTGGTAAGGAACTCTGGAGGAGAAACTAAATTCTCTAGGAGGAGGGGAACATCATGCATCTGGTTTGAATTGTAACCATATAGTTGGTAGATTAAGATTGATAGAATCACTCAGAGAGTATTTGCAGAGTAGAAAGACAAGAATGTACAGGATGATATAGGATCATCCGAGAAAAGGTGTAGAAGACTGAGAAGGGGCTCTTAGAGGGTAGAATGGGAATCAGGATGGTGATGGAGTGGAAGCCCAAGGAGGAGAGAGTTTCATGGAGGAGGAAGTGGTCTACCAGCTAGAAGTTACAGAGAATTCAAATCAAGTGAGAACTGAAAAGGAACCAGCAATTTAGGCAATTAGGAGATTTGGAGGGATTTAAACAAGAACTCTTTCAGTGTAATGTGAGTGGGGGAGAGGATTGTGCAGATGCAAAATTTAATGGGCTATGGAATGGTGAGGTAAGGAAATAGAAGCAGCTACAAATTTGGTAATTAAGAGGGAGTTATGCTAGAAAATCTAGGGAGAAAGTGGTGGTGGTGAAGATCATCAATTATAAATTCTGTATGTTGTCCTTACCCATCAATTTTTTTCTGCAGAGTACTGAAGCAAAAAAAAAAAAAAAAAAAAAGAAAGAAAAAAAAATTAAGAATCTATTTTCTAGACGATACAAAATAAAGGAGTATTTTTTCTTTTCTTTCCACAATTTCTTTTGTTCTGCTGTAGAAAACCACTATTTTTGTATCTGAACCAACATTGAAGTAAGTAGTAGCACTATAGCTAGATGCTAGGCTATTGATTACAAAAGGAAATTTTTTTCTTTTTAAAATATGTTTATTTTTCAGCTTCAGTGATCTTTTGTAGTCATTCTCTTGAATATCTGCAGAGTTCACTATACTTACCACTTTATAATATGCAGGGCAGGTGTGTTTGTGGGTGTATGAGCTCGAGATAGAAGAGACTAAGTGCCAAGTCAGTTAACATTGATTTGGTACATAGTGAAGCATACCATGTTATAAGAAAATAAATATAACTTAAAGGCAAAGAAACACTAAACACCCAGTTAATTTATGGTGAAGCATACTTAGTTTATGATTTTGGCTAATACATACTTTAACTAGAACAGTGTTCTGCACTCATTTTTATTAAATACTGTAGGTGTTTGCTGGGGCATGAGGTAATAACCCAAATACAATTAAAATGGCCATAAAATTAAGGGTCTCCACATAGGCTCCCAAGGATGGGTCTGTTTGAGGCTTCTAGTCATCAGCATTGGGTGGTCTGCTATTGGTGTATGATACTTAAATAGAGCTTTTTCCCCCTTAGGTCTGTAAGGTGTTAAGGTGTTTTTATAAAACCCCATAAACCCTTGTTAAACACTTTTTTTTTCATAAAGAAAACTTAAATCTTTATTTGACGTGTTTTCTGTGGCACTATTTTGGCATTTTAACAAGTCCTTTAAAGAATCACTCTAATAATTGCATACAGCTCTGGGGATGGAGATGAGGGTCAGGGGTATTTATTCAGGTTTTTGTACATTGAACTGCCTGATCCACTAAAGAACAGGCATGGCATTTTGGTACAGTTTAATTTAATAAGGAAAAAAGATCAGAAGAATCTCCAGGTGGAGAAAGTTAGGCTAATTTTGGTATTGCATATTAACTGATTGAACAGAAGGTTTGACTATGAACTGAATTAACTATGATTCAAATATATTAGATTATTTACTACAGTAAGGTTGGTCTTCCCTAAACACTCTACAAGAAATAGTAGCACTTTTCTTCACCCCATTACTCATTCTCTTTCTCTGCTTTACATTTTCTCTGTAGCATTTACCACCTTTGAACACAGTGTCTAATTTATTTGTTGTATCTACTATTTTTGTCTATCTACATATAAGCTTCATGAGAAAGAGACTTTGTCTTTTTGTTCATTTTTGTATACTCCATGTCTAGGACAGTGCTTGGGACATAATGGCATACAATAAATATTTATTGAATGAATGAATAAATGTAGTGAATGAATAAATGAATGAATAAGTTACATTCTGTACATGTTCCGTGGTGAAGCATAAACTTCAGCTCTTACAGAGTCCAGATTTCACATGCATTGAACTTTCTCTTACTTAAGGATCTCATTTTTCTTCCCTTTTACTTCACATCTTGGATCACAAAATCTTGGCATCATTTGGAATAATATTTGTATGATATAGTAAGGATATGAAGTCAGACCATGATTTTTTGATGATGTCATGAACCAGTATTCCATATGAATACATTTGCACTCTAGAATTTCTTCCCAAGTAGAAACAGGTGGTTATGTTAATCTTTTCCCCCCTCTTTACTTTAAAAGAAAAAAAAACACCTCACTTCACAGCAATGTTGGTATTTGTAGATTTTATATTTTTTAAAAATGTTTAACCAGGGAGGAGGATTCTGGGAATATGGAAGAGTAGAAAGCACCAGGAATCAATCTCCCCACCAAGACAACAATCTCACTAGCAGAATCTGTTGGATATAACTATTTTGGAACTCTGGTGTCTATTGAAGGCTTGAAATTTCCAAGGGAAGACTTGGATGGTAACTTGCAGTTAATTTCAGTAAATTTCAAACTTTAGTTAGCACAGTACCAACTACCCATCCCCCACCCATCCTGTGCATGTGTTCCTGGAGCAGCTCACATACAGCTTGTAGGCAATAAGGATCCTGTTTGTGTTCTGATTGTTGACTGCTGCTTCTGATCACAGAGGTACAGACACAGAGGTAGGCAGCCACTGTTGCGCTCTCCCCACCCTTTGTTGCAAACCCCTCTAGCTCCAATTGAAGTGATTTCCAGGGAATTTAAAGGGCTGGCACCCCCCTTTTGACCCCTTTTTATTTTTATTTTTCTCCTTTTGGGAGCCAGGCACTCAAAACTAGGACTTTGAGAGACAAGAAACTCCATATACAGGGGAAATCAAAAGGTGCACATGACCAGGGAAAAACACAGGCTCAGAAAAGACCTGAGAAGACCTTAAGTTTACACTTTAGGCTGATCCTTGGCACAGAGGTAGCTTACAACTGTAAAAAAAAAAAAAAAAAAAAGAAAAGAAAAGAAAAAAGAAAAAAAACACACATAAAAAGAAAACAAAAACTATGAACTCTGAGGACGGGAGAGAATCTGATTTCCAGACATACCAACCACGTTATTAGATTCAAATATCCGGTTTTCAACAAAATCACAAAGCATAGAGAGAAACAGGGAAGTACAGTTCATTGAAAGGGAAAAAATAAACCCATAGAGACTGTCTCTGAGGAATATCACATGGTAGGCCTACTAGAAAAATACTTCAAAACAGCTATTTTAAAAATGCTGAAAGGACTAAAGGAAGACATGAGGAAAGTCATGAAAATGAAAGTCATCCAAAACATAGTATGGAAAATAAAAAAGGGAAATATCAACAAAGACATAGAAAACCCTAAAAAGAAACTGAAAAGAAGTTATAGAGCTGAAAACAATATTAACTAAAAAGAAAAATTCACTATTAGGATTCAAATGCAGATTTGAACAGACAGAAGAAAGAATTAGCAAACTTGAAGATAGGACAATGAAAATGATCAAGTCTGAGAAAAAGAAAGAAAAAAGATTGAATAAAAGTGAACAGAGTCTAAAAGACCTGTGCTACAACATCAAGTAGACCAAAATGCATGTCGTAGAAGTTTAAAAAGAAGAGAGAGAAATGGGCAGAGAGATTATTTGAAGAAATAATGACTGAAAACTTCCCAAATTTGGTGAAAGAGAGGAATATAAACACTGAAGAAGCTCAATGAACTCTAAGTAGGGTTAACTTAAAGAGATGCACTCTAGACACATTATAATCAAACTGTTAAAAGACAAAGAAAGAATCATAAAAGCTGGAAGAGAGAAGCAATGTGTTACATACAAGGGATTCTCAATAAGATTATCAGCAGATTTCTTGTCAGAAGCTTCAACAGTCAAAAGGCAATGGGCTGATATGTTCAAAGTACTAAAAGGAAAATACTATCAATTGCAAATCTACATCCAGCAAAAACTGTTCTTCAAAAGTGAGGGAGAAATTATAAAAGCTAGTATTATTATAACAACAGTCTGTAACTTGACATTTTGTTTTCTACACAATTTAAGAGACTAATATACTGAAAATAAGGTATTAATATTAGTATAAGATCTAGTACTATTGTAATGTTGATTTGTAACTTCACATTTTGTTTTCTACATAATTCAAGACTAATGCATTAAAAAGCAATTAGTTCATGTGTTTGGACATAAACTAATGTGTGTCCAAAAGAAGTAATTTTATAACATAGATAGCTAAAAGGAGTGGGGAAAGAGGTGTATATGAGTAGAATTTTTGTTATTGGAGTTGAGTTAGTACAAATTAGAGGGTTATAACTTTATAATGTTAAATGTGATCTTTGTGGTAACCACAAAGGAAATAGTTATAGAATATACACAAAAAGATGTGAGAAGGGAATTAAAATGCTTCACTACAATAAAATCAATTAAATACAAAAGAGACAATAATGTGGGAAGTGAGGGACAAAAAAATCTATAAGATGTATAGAATACAAATAGCAAAAGGACAGAAGTATGCACCTTTTTACCAGTAATTAATTTAAATGTTAATGGATTAAACTTTCCAATCCAAAGTCAGAGATTGTCAGCATGAATAAAAAAATATAGTTCAACTATACGCTGTCTATAGGAGATTCACGTTGGATTCAAAGACACAAAATCTTGAAAGTGAAAGGATGGAAAATTGATTCCATGCAAATAGTAACCCAAAATGAGCAGGGTTAGCTATACTAATATCAGACAAATGAGCTTAAATACAAAACTTTATGAAAGACAGAAAAAGACATTATATATTAATAAAAGGTTGTTTACAGCAAGAAGATATAACGATTAGAAACACTTACATACTAATAAGAGACCATCAAAATAGATGATGCAAAAATTGACAGAATTGAAGGGAGAAAGACATTTCTACAATAATAGTTGGAGACTTCAATACCCTAATCTTAGTAATGGATAGAACAACCAGACATAAGATAAGTAATGAAACAGAGGATTTGAATAACATAATAAACCAACTAGATATAACTGACATATACAGGACACTCAACAACAGAATATATATTCTTCTCATCTGAACATGGGATATTCTCCAGGATAGACGATATGTTAGGTCACAAATTAAGTCTCAATAGATTTAAAAAGACAGATATCATACAAAGTATCCTATCCAACTACAACAGGTTAAACTTAGACATGAATAACATAATGAAGAAAAATTGAAAGATTCACAAATTTGTGGAAAGTAAATAACACTTTTTTTAAATTTTAGCATATTATAGGGGTACAAATGTTTAGATTATGTATATTGCCCTTGCCCCTACTCTGCCCCGAGTCAGAGCTTCAAGCATGTCCATTCCCCAGACGGTGTTCATCGCACTCATTATGTATGTATATACTCAGCCCCTCCGCCCCCCCCCATCTGTCCAACACCCAATGAATGTTACACACTCTTAAACAACCAATGGAGCTAAGAGGAAAACACAAGGGAAATTAGAAAATACTTAGAGACTTTTATGGACTGAATGTTTGTGTCCCTTCCCCATTCATATGTAAACCCCAGTGTAATTATATTTAGTACGGTCCCACCCTATTCCAGGATGACTTTATCCTCAGATGTAATTAATACATCTTCAACAAACCTATTTCCAAATTAGGTCACATTTGAAGGTACTGGGGGTTAGAACTTCAGTGTGTGAATCTGTGGGGGGCACACAATTCAACCCATAACAACACTCTTCAAATTTCCTTTTCATTTTTAGCACTTGAAAATTTCTCTTTCTTAATTTATAATCCAGTTTTTTAATTTTCTTAGATTATATTATTTTATTCAGCATAGGTATATGTTTGAAGTAAGGGGGCACTGTCCCGTGTCAGCACAATCCACCCCATTGGCTGGCGTGTTGTTCTTCCATGATTTAAATGGTAAACAAACAAACAAAAATCACTGAATATTTTAAAAGAAATTAAATGAAGATGTGAAAGAAGGAATAAAAACAAGATACCATCGATAAAGAAAATGTAGATTTGAAAAGTAACTGAAAAGAACTTCTAGAAATGAAGAATATAATTATTAGAAATACAAAACTCAGTGGATAGGTATGATGGTTAATTTTATGTGTTAATTTGACTGGGCTAACACATGTCCAGATAGCTGGTAAAACATTATTTCTGGGCGTGTCTGTGAATGTGTTTCTGGAAAAGATTAGCATTTGAATTAGTAGACTGAGTAAAGAAGACCACCCTCATTAATTTGGGTGGGCGTTACCTAATCCACTGGGGAACAAATAGGACAACAAAAGTGGAGAAAGGGTGAATTTGGTCTCTTTGAGCTGGGACATCCATTTTCTCCTGCCCTCGAACATTGGCACTCTTGATTCTTAGACCTTTGGATTTAGAATGGTACTCATACCGTGAGCTTCCACCCTGGTTCTCAGGCTACTGGATTTTGATTGAATTACACTACTGGCTTTTCTGGTTCTCAAGCTTGCCAATAGCACATTGTGAGACTTCTCAGCCACTATCACATTGAGCCAGTAATAAATCTTTATAGCTATCTATCTATCTGTCTCCTACTGGTTCTGTTTTTCTGGAGAGCCCTGACTAGTAAATTAGGTTACACTGTGTGACATACACAGCTGAAGAAAGGATTAATAAACTGAAAGATAGGTCTGAGGAGATAATAAGAATGTAGCATAGAGGAAAAAATAAAATAAAATAAAGTAAAAAATAGGAATTAAAAAACATGAAGAGTAAAATGAAGAGGTCTAACATTTATTCATGAGGAGTTCCAGAAGAGGAGATTGAAGGGATAGAGAAGAATGGTGATTGCCATATTTGAAGAGATAATGACAGAGAATTTTCCAGTTGAGAAAGACATTGATTTAGAAACATGCTGACCATGTTAATTAGGTTAATTCCTAATTATTCAAGAGTTGATGCAGTTGGATCTTGCTTCTTCCCACCTCCTAGAGAAGGAGATGCTAAGAAGATGTTTAATTTTGTAATGGTATTTTTAGAAAAAGATTTTGTTGGTGAAGAGGTTGAAATGACTGGCTATGAGGTAAAAAAACTTTTCTGAGGATTTCTCACATTTTTCTCCATTTCCAGATCACATTACATAGCAATAATACCAATTATGCTCTTTTAGTTATCAGATGATATATTATCAAAGTAGAATTTAGTGTATTTGTGAAATAGAGCAGGTTAATGAGGTAAAATATATTTTAAATTAAATATTCTTATTAGAGAATATTTAGAAAGTGTTTAGACTGAAATTATGCCCATACATATTTAGGGTATGTTTTATAATACTTAACTAGTGTGTGGTTCTTATTCTGAAGGTAGTACTTGTTTTGAAATTTGAATAACAAACAGTATTTTATACATATTTTTGCTTAAAATTGTATTTTGTCATATTTGGCTGCAAAGGATATGGTAGAATCAGTACCGTGCCTATCCAGTGGAAATATGAGCAGGACCACACAAAACGGTTCCACTGTGTCATTTCATTCAATGTGGCCTCACGAAAATAAACTCTTCTCACCACAAAAACTCGCTTGTCATTTCCCACTTTTTAAAATGATCACTTCTAACTTCATTTCCAGCCCCTTATCCTTTTTCTAACTGTTGTCTGCTCTAAAGTGACTTGAAGATTTGTTTATTTTGCTTTGAAATCCTTCATTCTTCCTTTTTACCACCTTTCTGACTATAAAATGCATACTATTAAAACATGTTGAGCCTTTGAGATTATTTGATGTTGGTAATGTAAAAGTTCTGGCTCATTCATTGAGAGTTTTGTGGTATTTGTATTTTTAGTATATTTGATATTTTTCTATGTGTTTTAACTTTTAGAGATTTTCTTTTAGCACATAATTGAGAACTGACTTAATTCTCCAGAACATTCAACTTAATCTTTCTTCAGCTTTCCTTTTTAGCCTGTTTATCAGTGTTATTTGTAAAACATTTTTTTTTTAAATCCAGGAATCTTAGATTTTCTTGACACTAATCCAAGATACAGAATGCACCTTCAAAAAAGGCATGAATTATTTCCAGATTTTCTAAATAGAGATGGGAGGCAGTAGTAGCAAAATGTTACTTGCATAAACAGAGGAGCAAGTCATGGACAATCATAATAGAGTCTATTTACAATCATTTACAATCTATACTTTCTAAAAACAGTAATACCCTAAATGAGACACAATATTCTAATCAGGATTTGGGACAGAATATGGTTGGAGGGAAACTTTAAATGCCTATTATCATTTATTTTAATAATGTATCACATAATTTTTTTATTTTTTTTTCCCTCAACCTCAGCATTATTGAAAATTTGAACCAGATAATTCTTTGTTGTGGGGAGCTTTTTTTTTTTTTTTTGAGACAGAGTCTCACTGTGTTGCCCGGGCTAGAGTGCCGTGGTGTTAGCCTAGCTCACAGCAACCTCAAACTCCTGGGCTCAAGC
>CAUYSK010021353.1:0-22191 GCA_963575035.1 Avahi laniger
GTAATCCTAGCTCTCTGGGAGGCCAAGGCGGGCGGATTGTTTGAGCTCAGGAGTTCGAAACCAGCCTGAGCAAGAGCGAGACCCCGTCTCTACTAAAAATAGAAAGAAATTAATTGGACAACTAAAAATATATAGAAAAAAAAAATTAGCCGGGCATGGTGGCACATGCCTGTAGTCCCAGCTACTTGGGAGGCTGAGGCAGTAGGATTGCTTGAGACCAGGAGTTTGAGGTTGCTATGAGCTAGGATGACGCCACAGCACCCTAGCCCGGGCAACACAGTGAGACTCTGTCTCAACAACAATAACTCGAATACAATAACACAACAGCAAGCGATCAGCCGGGTGTGGTGGCACGCATTTGTAGTGCCAGCAATTCAGGAGACTGAGGCAGTAGGATCGCTTGAGGCCAGGAATTCGGAATTGTAGTGAGCTGTGATGGCATCACTGCAGTCCAGTGGGCCACAGAGTGAGACCCAGTGACTAAAACAAACAAACAAAATTATCAAGAAAGTGAACACACTGTTAAATAAAATACGTTCTATCTTCCTACCTTGACAATGTATTTCCTTATGACAAAGTGTTAAAAATATGTGCAAAGCTGTCGTTTTTAATGTGCCAGCAAAATATCAGAGTCAACCAAATATTCTAGCACACCTTTCCATATTCCAGTGCAAATTAGTTAATCCTGAATTATGACTCAGAATTTCAGTGTGCCTCAGAATCAGCATGGTGAGCAGCAAGCATCACTGCAGGGTCGGACATGAGGGCGTTGGATGAGACCTATTTGAACAAATAGTCCAGCTAACCAGGACATGGCCTGGAAGTTTTGTTTTTGTTTAAGTAAACCTTGAATTTGGGCTTATTTCATTATGATTCGTGTCCTTTTAAAGAAAAAACAAAACCCGTTTATTCTTGTTAGTCGGGAAGGTGTCTTTGGCCTCCTGATCCGAGCGGATTGCACTTTTGCTCCATCCGAACATCTTGTGCAGTGCTCTGGAACCCGAGCCGGGCCAAATAATGACGGAAACAGCTTCCTTAGATAAAGTTTAAAGTTCTTCCTAAAGACACGTGACGGATGATACCTTTCCCTTTCCTAAGTGGCAGTTGCACAGGTCACGCAGGAGGCAAACTTAATAGGTAGCTATTATGTCAAACCACAAAGAACTTTGAATTCCGCGGTGGCAGATCCTCTGACCTCACCGCCAACACGCGGAGGCTTAAATCTCCCTGTGGTTTCAGATTCCGAAATGTAGTGTTTCCATAGCCTCCTCCTATGAGTTGTCAAAGGAAAAATGCTTCCAGAATTATTGTTGTGGGGGCAGCTATGCTTCAGCACAGCGGTTGAAAGCTGACAAGGGTTCAGACGACACCCAAGAGTGTTAATGTGCGTAGAGCAGATATTGGCGTTTGTAGGAGACAGTTCTTATTGACGTCATGGAGTCCAGAAAGCTCTACCAAGCCTGTGAGACCGGCCTGGCTTCAAGCCACAGCCTTAATTCTGTGAGGTCCCGTCTCTTTCTACTTCTGGTATAGCCGAGGCTCAGTTGCAGGCGGCCCCCTGAACACGCACCTCTTGCGTCACGCCAGTGGCGGGATCCTCTTCTTTCCTTGGGGACTTGGTCTCTTCTGTTCTCCAGTTTTCACTGCGCTAAAGTTGCTTTATCTTTCTCCAGTTGTCCTCTGCTTCCCTAATTCCGCATGCCCCTGCACTCCAGAGTCACCATGCAGAAGCTCCTGGGCCTGGGTGATGCCCGAAGCTAGAGGGGCAGCCGTGCAGAGGCACAGAGGAGGGGCTGGCCGACCCGCTCGGGCAGACGGAATCCAGGCGCGAGAGGGCGTGCGTGAAACGGATGGAACTGTGTCCTCCACCCCTCCAAGAAAATTCACAGGTTGAAGCCCTAATCCCCAATGAGACTGTATTTGGAGACAGGGCCTTTAAGGAGATAATTAAGATTAAAGAGGTTATATGGGTAGGGTCCTATTCCAGTAGGGCTGGTGTCCTAAGAAGAAGAGGAAGAGAACACCAGCGGTGCTGGTGCGCAGAGACAAAGCCGCCACCCAGGACACAGTGAGAAGGCAGCCTTCTGCAAGCCAGGAAGTGAGGCCTCACCAGAAAGCAGTCCTGGTAGCTCCTCAACCATGGATTGCCACCCTCCAGGACTGTGAGAAAATTAACTTCTGTTGTTGAAGCCCCCCGGGCTGTGGTCAGCCCGAGCAGAGTAACACGGCGGGGTTTACCCTGAGTTCGTTTCTTATTTAAATCTAGTGGTGCTTCTCCTCTTTGGCAGGGTATTTTATAAGCTTTTGGCTGTACCCCTGGTTTAAAATGCAGGTTATTTCATGTTTGGCTTTATGTTTTTCTCCTTATCCTGCCAACTGTATTTGAATGTGAAAGTAAAATGACTTTTTGTGGGGGACGGGGAGCGTGCAGGAGTGTGCGCTGGGGGCAAACTGGCACATGGCCGAGGCTGCCGTTCGGCTTGAAGGAGAAAGGACGGCGGATCACTGTAAGGGTAGCACCTCCGACTAGCACCTTGCGGTTCACAGACGCCCACCGGCGCGCGACCATGCCGGTGCTCATACCGGCTCTCGGTGGCATGTAGCCCAGATAGCAGTGTGTCTGCCTTACAGACGGTACAACCGAGGCTTGCAGAGATGAGGTCCTGGGCTGCGCGATCATGCAGTTGCAGTGTGGGTCAGAATCGGGACCCGGTCCCACGGGAAAGATGAGAGCGGATCCCCCATGTGTGCTGTGGAAAGGGGGTATTTGGGGAAGTTACTATAAGAAACGGAATTCTATCATATGCTGTTCAGAGGGGAGGTGTCCACCCCCTGCCACGTGTGTAGATCTGGGTGTCCCCGCTCCATGTGAGCTTCAGGCCGTCCATCCAGGACACTGTTCCTGCCTCGGGACTCTCATGACACTTTATCTGTAACTTTTTTTCAAAGCAACAACATTTTCCTAGGAATAGAGCCTCTTGTTATCTCCCTGCGTCATTTCTAAAAAGTTTAAGGAAAACTCTTGCTAAAAGAAGCCATGTGATTTGGCCTTGCTTAGGTTTGGTTCTGAGATGGCAGCGACTACCTGGTTCCCCCACCGACAGCCCCCATCATTTCCTCTTGAAAATGCCCCTCGAAAGAAGGAGAACGAGAAGGAAAAACACAGACACAATCCCAGGCGAAACCAGGAGAGAATTATATAACCAACCGAGGGGGGCACGGAGGCACAGTGGCTCAGAAGCGGCAGCTCTCCCCGACAGGCTCAGGAACGGGAGGTGCGTTTTCTGCGGAAGGCCGGGGTGAGCTGGGGCAAACTGCAGGTCTTATAACAGCAATCAGATGCCGCCTCCTCACTTTTCCCGCGTAAGCCGGACGCACAGCAGGATTCTTGCCTTTAGCTGCACTGGATCACTTGAGGGGCTTTAAAAATGCTGATGTCCAGGCTACCCCCACCCCAGCCAAGCTGTGACTTACCTGATTGTGGAGTGTGGGGAGAAGAAAGTGGCGCCACCCCTCCGCCGTCCCCTCTGTTCTTTGGGCTCTGCCGGCCTTTGGAGAGCAGGTGTCCCGCCGGCTGTCGCCCACCTGGAGGGGCTGCCATGTTCCGGCCCGGCTGAGTGGGAGAGTTAATTCTCGGGTGCGGTGGGAGGATGCTCCCTTGGCCGGCAGACAAGAAGCCTCCTTGTCCAAACAGCCTTAGAGGTCAGAAAGCTGATGTTTTCATCTCGTCTCTCTGACTCCGGCACTGCCCGCTCAATTAGCTCCGCACATGTTCTCAGGAAGCTGCTGGGAGATGTGGTCCCTCGGAGTGAGGGAATGACCAGGAATAACTAAGAGCAAGGAAGACAGGAAATCCCAGGGACGAGGGCTTCGACAGTGAGCACCAGGAATTTCCAGGGCGATGGTGAAGGGAAGTCCAAGGACAAACTGAGGCAGCAGCTAAGGGGACAAAGAGCCAGGGCTCAGGAAAGACCCTCCTGGAAACACAGACGGACAGATGGACAGATTGAGATCAGGCGGGTTGAGCCTTGTGGAACGGGAGACTCTTAAGGGGTGTGGGGAGACTGAGCACAGGTACAAATAAAACTAAGTGAATCCAAATATAAGGCAACTATTAGCTTTGGGACGAAAAGAAATTTGTAAAAGAAAGGAACTACAATCATAGTTTATTACCTGACTCAGCAGTAAACAATATTTGCCTGTGCCTAATAGAATGAATATTGAAAATTGATCTAACCAGAAATGACGCTGTAACTACATTAGGGAGTCAGGACGGGGGCCAGGGAGTAAAATCCTCAGCTGCTATGGCAGGAAGATAGTGGATGTGTCTAAAATGGATTCATCGAGACAGAGTAGTGTAACTGTACTTAAAATATGGGGTAACCATCAGAAGAAGCTGCCAGGAGTGGAAAATGCCCATAGGAATTGGGTGGGGAGGGGGCAAGAGATTTTTCTTTAGTTTCTGCCTTGTAGTAAGCCTTTAACACTACTTGACCTCCAAAATTAAAAACTTATGTTTCACTTCGATAAAAACTTAAAAAGTTTGGCCTCGTATTCGGTTCCCGAGTCTTGCTCAGATCTGTAAGAAGGTAAGGTTAACCCATATGTGTTCCACAAAGATCTTCTGCCCTGTATTTCTCTGGCATATAACCAAGCTATTCACACTCTAAATCCATAATTAGAACATATTGTCAATAATAAAAGTGATTAGTTATATACCGGGAATTCTATAGTGTCCTTAATAGTAGACAGTTCAATTCTGTCTGCTAATGTCTGGGAAAAGGAGTTTGAGCTTGATTCCAGATAGGATGAGAGAGAATTCTGGCTTCTATAATTTATGTACATCTCGAGGAAAACCCCTGCTGAATTCTTTACCTAACACAATACTTGATCCACATCATGTTCAGAAAGCACGAGGGACACACCGATCCCTCAAATGTTTTCAGTTCTTTTAGCCAGATCTGTGGTAAACTTGATTCTAATTGGCAGGATTAAAAAAAAATTGATACTCTAAAACATGAACAATCTTTTAGTCATATTTCAGTACTAATTATACTCCTATACACTTCCAAAAGGATTTTGAGGCAGTGTACAGTAAAATAATAATGAAAATCAGGAAAAATAGTAGTTTTATTAGTAATCACCAAAAATTTAGAAGCAACCAAGATAATCTTCAGTAGATGAACGGATAGACAAACTGCCGCACATCTGGACAACGGTAGAACGCAATGAGCTATCAAGCCACAAAAAGACATGGAGGAGCCTCAGACATGTTGCTAAGCGAAAAAAGCTGGTCTGAAAAGGCTACATGCTGTACGATTCCAACCGTATGTTCCAGAAAAGGCAAAGCCATGGAGACAGCAAAAAATCAGTGGTTGCCAGGGGCTGGGGACTGGGCCAGAGGGCAGAGGTGACTAAGGGGGGGCACAAGGGAGTTTTGGAGCAGAGAAACTAGTGTCTGCAGGACACTGTAATGGTGGACACCTGTCACCATACATGTGTCAAACCCATGGAGTGCACAACGCCAAGAGTGAACCCCGATGTAAACTATGGGCTTAGTCAGTAGTAACGTGTCATTGTTGTTACAAGTGACCCACACTCACTTACCGTGTCAGTGATATTAAAATAGGAGAAACTGTATACGGGGAGGGGAGGTGGTATACGGGAACTCCATATCTTCTGTGAACCTAAAACTGCTCAAATAAATAAATAGATTCATTAAAAATCAGTACTTTACTAAAGCCAAAACCCACTAAAATAGGAGCGAAGTGACAAGTACAGTTGTGCTCGGGAACGCAGGTAGAAGTACTCAGGTGAACACACACCTCTATTCTGAATTCTCTGACAAGCAGGTCAAGCCAGAGCTGGGTTACGAAGGGCGCATTGTCTACAAAAAGGATATAGACCTGTTTTTCAGGAGGGACAGGCCGGCTCTGAGATGGATTTGTTCACAGTTTTTACTCCTAAGGGGTAAACAGCATAATGGGTGATGGGTTTGGATGGACTTTCCTGCAAAGTTCTACATAGCACCATTTCGCATCAACCTCTGATTTAAAAAGCTCGGAAGGGCCAGGGCTACACTGTGGCCGCTCAAGGCAGAGCCGTGGGCACGGTAGGGGGGGCTGCAAACAGCCTGCTCAGGACAAGGGCGTATTTAACTTTGCAAATATCTGTTTGTCCCTCAACTTCGAACTCGAGTCCGGCTGGGCCAGACGTGTCCTGCACGTGTCTACTTCCTTACTCGCCCCCTTTTTTTTAAAGGGCTGCTTTCAAAATTAACATATAAGCAGTTTTAAAATATAATTGTCTTTTTCCTTTTCTTACTTTAGCAAAGGAAAGCACAAACATGTTAGAAGACAAGGGACTTCGAAGATCGGGGAGTCCCTATCCTGTACAGGAGAAGAGACTTGGACAAACGTGAATGGTTTGCTCGCTGGCGCACAGCTAGTTAACGCCAGAGCTGGGCTGGTATCGGTTAAGTGATAAACCCGACCTTGCCACTAATACAAAATTACCGCCCGGGGTCCAGGCCAACTCGGGGGCATTTGCCATTATGTCGGGGACACTACCCAGAAGGAGGAGACCACAAGGCTGTCCCACCTGTCAGGAAGACGTGTGCTGTTTGGGTTTGCAGGGTTCCGTGCAGCCGTGGAGAAAGCTGTGTTTTGTGTGACACCAGCTGACCTAGAAGCAGAGAGACCCTCAGTGGTTAAAGGAACTAGAGAATCCTGATCCTCCGGCCCTCCCAGCACCCTCCACCCCCCTGCCCAGACAACCACCACAAAAGCTTCCCACAAGTCAGCCTGAAAGGAGAATCTTGTAACACTTGCCCATGGCCGAAATGCTGAGCGTCCCCAGTGGACAGAGAGGAGCAGCCGCAGCTCAGTCAGCAGATTCCCGGCCCCGGGACACTGGCCTCAGACCCTGCGGCCTGCAACGGCATTCCTGGCGGGTGTGTTTATTTCGCCTGGTTGAGGAGAGCATTCACTGGGGGGCCTTTTCTGTATTTGAGGGATGGCCGAGATGACACAGCTTAAGCTAATCCTAAAGCTCACGCGTCAGGCCTCCTGAAGGGCTTCCGCTGTCCACCCCAGACTTTGCGGCTGTCTCACACGAGGGGTGCAGAGTCCGGTGCTGACACCCCTTTCTGACTGGCAGCTCTAGAGTCAACCAACGCCGGGACTTTCTTCATCCCCTGAGGACAAAGAACTTGTTCATGGGCATCTCCCGGCAGCCTGTGGTCTGAGCTGTCAGGAATGACGGATGAGCGGCTGCCTCGGCCGGGCAGCCGCGGCGGCGAGCGCCGCATTCGCATGACTGTCTGCTGCGTGCTCTCGGCTTCAGGGAACTATCATCGGAGCTGACGGTTCTATCCTAAGACAGCCCAGGGTAAAGCGCAGCCCACAGATGCACACAAACGACATCTTGTGAAAGCTAAATCCATGAGAAATATTAGATAACTTGGTTGTCAGACGTGAGAAATATAAATGGCATTTTTATCTAAAAAAAATGGATGCGATGGTCTTTTTGCTCTTTGAGGTCTTCCACATTTCAAAAAGCTTTTCTTAAACTGAGGAAGGAAGATATTTCTTTGTGCTGTATTTTGCAAAAAGGATATATTTTCTAAAAAGGAAAGATGTAGGCTATATGCAATCATTAAAAATTACATATTTATTGAAAACTAGAAATGTTTTGAAATAACAGTTAAGTTTTTCAAAAAAGGAAAACAGTAAAAAATGAAAAAGCAGTAAATTACATAATACAGTGCTGAATTGTTAGAAAGGGGGAACCATCATCTTTCTGACTCTAATCCTTGGCAGACAATGTTCAGAGACATTCGAGTCCCAGGCGCCGCAGAGGAGCGAGGGGTCCTCACTCCCTGTTCACAGAGTCCACCCGGCATTCCCAGTGGGATTTAGTGAGTTCTGGTGGTTTGAAAAGTGTTTCAGACGATGTGGATTTTGCAATGAGATTTACGTGCAATTAACTCATGAGTAGTTTCTTTTGTATTCCACTCTGCGTCTGCTTGTGGTTCCTGGAAGTCCTTGAAGAACCGGAGCTGAAGGTACAAGGCCCACGTTTGCCCAGTCCCGGCAGGAACAATTGGTTTCAGTCCCCGCCTCTCCCGGAATGCGGTTTGGTGGTGGAGCAGGGGGCGGAGGCGGGAAGCCCCGGCGGGCGGGCTCAGCGCAGAGATGCAATTTGGTTCTCCAAGGGCTGGAGCCGCTGCACACTCCTCTTCCTGGCTGCCCCAGCCAGGGCCCTGCAGCCTTCAGAGTGGCCTCCTCCCCTGGCCTTCCTCTTGGCTGGTGTTACTGCCTCGGTTTCCCCCGGTTCCAATGCTTTATGCCCAGGCCCTCTGACCATCACAGTTGATGTAGATTTATTTTGTTTTAAACCCTGGGGGTTGAATAATGGAGGAATCTTGTCTGGAGGTCAGGTTTATCTCTGGTGGAGGGCCTTCCCTCTGTTATGACAGCTTGACAACACCTCTCCACAAGTCCTGTGCTGTTCTCAGATTAACCAGGCAGCATCTAGTGGGACGACCAGGTTGGGTTTCACTACTGGCAAGAGAGGTGCTTTGCTGACTGGTTGACACAAACTTTCAGGGTACTTGGGATGGTACATGGGAAATAGATATTTAGTCTTTGTCCCAGGTTCCTGGCACACAGCTCCCAAAGCCCTTGATGACTGGTGGCAGGGAGCAGCTGGGGGGGGCCCTTGGTAGCTTTAGGATGGAGGCTGGTCACCTGGAAGACTGTGGCAGGATTAGAGGGCTGGAGCTTTCTTCCCACCCCCACCCCCACCTCAGGGAGGGGAGAGGGGCTAGAGATTGAGGTGATCGCCAATGGCCAATAAATTAATCAATCATGCCTTCGTAACGAAACCTCCATAAAAATCCTAAAGCTCTGGGCTGGTGAACAGGTGGAGGTGCTGAGTGGTGGCACGTCCAGAGAGGGCAGGGGAGCTCTGGGACCCCCACCCCAGACCTTGCCCTACACAGCTCTTCCATTGGCTGTTCCTGAGCTGTAGCCTTCGTACCCTTTGTAATAAACCAGCAATAGTACGTAAAGGGCTTTCCTTAGTTCCGTGAGCCATTCTAGCAAATTCTCAAACATAAGGGATGGGTTGTGGGAACCCCCAATTTATAGCCAGTCCCTCAAAGTCCAGGCAGCAGGTGTCTGAAGTGGGACAGTCTTCCGGGACTGAGACCCTAACCTGTGGGGTCTGTGCCGACTCCAGGTGGTTGGTGTCGGATGGAACTGAGTCACTGGACACCCAGTTGTCAGAGCTGGCATGAGCAAAAATAGTTCATGTGGCTATTTTGTTATTATGTTTCTGTTTTAGTGATTTATAATTTGTTTTCTGTGAGTTATGTAATGTGAACTCATCTAGAAATAGAGTTTCTGAATATACATTGACCATATCCTGGGACCTTTGAGTTCTCACCACGATACTCTCTATGAGACCCGGTCTGTGATTGCCAAGCCGTCCACCTGGCACCCGGTCCTGCTGCTGCGGAAACCCAGGCCCTCACCCTGGACCACTAGGGAATGGTAGAATCGAGATGAAAACCCGGGGATTGGTTGCTGATTCCATGTTCTTTGCACACATTGCTTTTCAGAACAGTGGGCCAGAGGAAGGGCTTTTGGGGAGATAAGAATTTTCTGATGATGCCTCGTATCATCCGCTGTGCCAAACACAGTGTAGACCGGCGTGCTCAACCCTAAACACACCCACCCCTGACCCGGCACCCTCCTGGCCTTGGAGATCAGGGGCCTTGCAGAGAATCTCCTGGAGCAACTATTATGGAAATTATCGGTGTGTGTGGGCTCAAGGAAGCCCTGCAGAGCTCTGTATACCCCATGTGGTTGGCAGGAAACAGACAAGAGGTCCCGACACCTGGAGAGGAACACGCAAGCGACTGCAGGGAGCAGGGACTGGAAGAAGCCTCAGATTTGGTCAGCGAGGACGAAGAACGTAAGAGCTGACAAGCAGAGGCCCTGAGGGATTCTCAGACATCGTCACAGGGGCCGCAGCGATGGAGGGCCATGCCCAGGACCTGGAGGGACAGGTCCACCCCGAGGAGGTCGGACAGGACAGAGGATCACGGACCAGTGTGCATATCTCTGCCTGTAGCACCAAGATGCTGCCTGAGCCTCCCTGAATCCAAATCCCACCTAGGATAAGGAGAGAAGGGGAGGGGAGGTGGGGTCGGGGAGAACCCCAAAGTGAGCAGAGAATCTGGTTACACAAAATAAACTGAATTTAAACGAGTTAGCCACCTGATTTTGGATGGTCATATTAGGTTTCCTGTTACCAAATGGCTAATGGTAACGGAGTAATGAGTCCAGCAATTAATATAAACAAATAGACAACATTGCTGTGTTGGTCAGAGTTTGCCAGAGAAACAGAACCAACAGGACATATTTATTAAGAGATGTATTGTAAGAAAGTGACTCATGTGATTGCAGGGGCTGGAAATTCTGAAATCTGTAGGCCAGGCCAACAAGCTGGAGATTCAGGTAGTTTTTGGTTCTGTTTGTTCTGTTTTTAATTGTGGTTGTCGTAATCAGTTTGGGCTGCTGTAACAAAATATGGTAAACTGGGTTGCTATAAACAAGAGAAGTTTATTTCTCACAGTTCTAGAGACTGGGAAGTCCAAGATCAAGGCAGACCTGGTGTCTGGCGAGGGCCCACTTTCTGGTTCATAGATAGCGCCTTCTAGCTGTGTCCTCGCAGGGTGGGAGGGTGATGGGATCTGTGTCTCTTTGATAAAGTCGCTAATCGCATTCCTGAGGGCTCCGCCTCACGACCTAATCACCTCCCAAAGGCCCTGTCTCCTAGTACCATCCCCTTGCGGGGGAGGATTTCTTTTTTCTTTTTTTTAATTTTTTTTTCTTTTATGACATAAACAAAGTCAACTATGGGATCATTTTTTTTTAAATTTATTTAATTTTTTTTTTTGAGACAGTATCACTCTGTTATCCGGGCTAGAGCGCCATGGCATTAGTCTAGCTCACAGCAACATCAAAATCCTCCTGGGCTCAAGTGATCCTCCAGCCTCAGGCTCCCGAGTAGTTGGGACTGTAGGTACATACCACCATGCCCAGCTAATTTTATTTTATTTTATTTTATTTTATTTTATTTTTTTTGTATTTTTGGTTGAGACAGAGTCTCACTCTTCCTCAAGCTGGTCTTGAACTCCTGAATTCAAGCAATTGAGACTCAAGCCTCAGCCTCCCAGAGTCCTAGGATTATAGGCATGAGCCACCACGCCCGGCCTAAGGGGGAAGATTTCAACACATGAATTTTGCCGGGGACGCAAACATGCAGACCACAGGCAATGACAAAATATACTTAACATAAAATTTACAATTTTAACCATCTTTGAGTGTGCTGTTTGGTGGCATTAAGCACATTCGCACTGTTGTGCAGCCATCGCCACCGTCCATCTTCAGCACTTTCTCATCTTCCCAAACTGAAACCCCGTCCCCAATAAACACACTCCCCGTCCTCCTTCCCCCCAGCCCTGGGTACCCACTGATGCTGCAGTCAGGAGGCAGAATTGCTTCTCTGGGAAACTCAGTGTTTGCTCTTAAGCCTTCTCAACTCATTGGATGAGGCCCTCCCACAGTGTCCGGGGGGCATCTCCTTTATTTAAAGCCAACTAACTGTAGATGTGAAATTCATCCACTAAATACTCGATTCGTGTTTAATTAAATAACTGGGTACCATGGCTGGCCACACTAACACGTAAAACTCACCATCTCAAAGACATGTTTTTACGCATCCAGGTTTGGGGTTCTGTTAAGGTTCCCACCTGATGCAGATGTGTGTGCGATCTTGCATTCCGACCCCTCTACCTGAATCCCAGGTGGAGGCACTTGAGCTCCTGTCTCAGGGGAATTCCCCGTCTCACTCCCTCCCACTTCTTTTGGGCCTCCAGTTTTCTGTCCACAGGCAGAAGAAAGCGCAGGTGTCTCCGGACAGCCAGGCCCTGGGCGACGAACGCTCTGCCCCTCCCGTCTTGGACGCCTTCTCCTCTCTTAAACACAGGGTTGCTTCCATTGGATCGTCTTCAGCGGTGTTGAAGCTCACTCCCTTCCCCTTCTCAGCCTCCTGGGGTGCGGGGTTGTCCCCACCACGCTGTGAAGACGCCTCTCGTCAGGCTTGGGGCTCCCTCTGACCCCTTCCTGCTTGGCCTCCCTGTAGCACTCGACATCCCCTTTTACGAACCCTTTTCCCTGGGGTTCCCTCCTGGCTCTCTGACAGTTCCACTGCCCCCCGTCCTTACTTCTCCTTTTCCCTTTCCTCGCCCCTTGAGGGTGACGTTCCCAAGGTTCGCCCCTGCAGCCCTCTCCAATTCTGCGCTGCCCGCTGTCCCCGGGCCGGCCCACGATTGCGCTTCACCCACACGCTGATCGCTCTCAGATCTGTTTCTCCAGCCCTCGTCTCTCTCCTCTGGGCCCCACATGACTCCCCGCTGCTTCGCTGGGAGTCCTTCCGGAGCCGCAAGTCGCTCTGTGGTGAGAGGAACTCTCGTTGTCCTTGTCCTAGCAGAAGCCCACTCCTTCTCCTGAGTTCCGGGATTCAGCCGGCAGTGAGCCCCCAGCACTAATCTAGAAACCACAGCCTTCCGTGCCTTCTCTCTTCCTCTCACGCTCACAGCTAACCGGCACCGGGACATCCCCGGTCCCTCCCTCCTCTGGCGTCCAAGTCTGGGCGTCATCGCCCACCTGTGTGTTACGACAGCCTTTTGTGAAAGCATTTCCGATGATGCTCCTTTCCTGCCTAGACCTTTTTAAAAATAACAATAATAATAAAATATACTCCTCATCATAAATTCTTTTTTTAACATAAAAGGAACAATTTCATGGGAAATCTGTCTCTCTTTTCATGTGCAGACTTTTGATGGCTCCTCCCAAGTCCAAGCCCCTCGGCAGCCTCCCAGCCGCGGAATCTCCACCGCACTTTCCCTTCTGTGGCTCCTGTCAGCGCTTGGCAAACTATGGCTTTTGTCCTATTTTAAAAAAATACCCAAGCATTTTAAAAATTGAAGTATAATTCACATGCCATAAGATTCACATCTTTGTTTTATTTTATTTTTTTCATACATTTAAAATATATAATTCGGTAGCTCTTAGTGTATTCCCAGAGCTGTGCAACCATCATTACTACCTCATTCCAGAACATTTTCATCACCCCAAAAAGAAACCCGGTACCCATTAGCAGTCACTCTCCAGGCCCCAAGCCCTCCAGCCCAGAGCAGCCACGGGTCTGCTTTCTGTCTCTGTGGGTTTGCCCGTTTTGGACATTTCACATAAATGGAATCACACAATTTGTGGGTTTTTTGTGTCTGGTTTCTTTCACTCAGGAAAGCGTTTTCAGGATTCATCTATGTTGTAGCATGTATCTGAACTTCATTGCTTTTTATGCATGAATAATATTCCACTGTATAAGTAGACCACATTTTACTTATCTTTGTGTTAAACATTTGGCTTGTTTCCTCTTTTTGGCTGTTATGAATGACACGGTTAGGAACGTTCATGCACAAATTTTTGTGTGGACACGTTTTCAATTCTCTGGAATATATACATACGTAGGAGTGGGATTGCTGGCTCACACGGTAACACCGTGTTTACTTTCCGAGGACCTGCCAGACTGCTCTGCACGGCGGCTACGCCATTTTACAACCCACCAGCAGTGTGTTTCCCCACATCCTCACCAAGGCCTGTGATTATCTGTCTTTTTGATTGCAGCCATCCCAGAGGGTGTGCCTTCGCTTGGTTTTGTTTCTGTATGGCCTGCATGCTAAGAATGGTTTTACATTTTAAAAGGGTTGTCACACACACACACACACACACACACACACGCACACATGCGTGTGGCCACACGCCTCAAATATTTACTGTCCGGCTCTTTAAATGCGGCCACCCCTGTACCCATCCAGTCCAGGGGAAAAATCACTTCCCTTCTGGGTTTTTCTCACCTCATGTCTCCGGGGTGAATGCCTGGCTTTCCTGTTTCTATTACCTGCTTTCTCCTTGAGGCCCAGATAAAAATTTCATTTCCCTGGGGAAAACTTTCCTGGTTCCCTTAATTCCCAATTGCGTTTCCGCGTGTTTGGCAAATGATTCTCTTACCTAGGATGACAGTGTTCGCCACGTTGTTTATGTTGCTGCCCCTAGGGTGTCTGTCCGAGACCCTCAGGGACAGAGACTGAGTTTATCTTTCTCAACTTCCTGGGCCAAGGCTAGTGCTGAGAATGGCAAGTGCTTGCCCAACTCACGGGGTGCAGGGGAGGCAGGCTCCTCAGCCTCGGAAAGCTTAAAATACTGCTGGAGAGACACAGCTGACATCACGAGACTGCGGGGAGCCGCGGAGGCTGTTCATTGTCCGGGCATTGTTCCTTGACCACCTACTTGCGCTCAGCTGCAAACAAGAAAGAAGCCGTCGTGCTCTTGGGGAAAGGAACATGCCCCCGCAGCCCTGGCCATCCCTTTGAAGCATCATCGATTCAACCGTCGTCTGGCCAAGCAGGCCTCCCCTTCCTCCGGCCCGGTGAGCTCCCCAGGTGATGGCATTTGGATGCTGTGGTCTCTGCGCGTGCACCAAGTGTGATGGCAGGGACCCTGTGGTAGGCATTAGAGTTCTTTGACAAATTTTCATGGCTCTTCTGTTTCTAAGCTCTCCAGAGGATCACACTTCTCCTTTTGTGGTTGGGGTGGCCATTAGACTTACTTTGACCAATGCAGTATGAGCAAAAGTGATGTGTGTCACTTTGGGCAGAATCTCTAAGGACCGATGTGCATTTTGTTCTGTTTTCTTCACCATGCTGCAATGGCCATGGGGTGTGTGACATATAGGTCCTCCCTCTGCTCTGACCACTAGACCCTCCCAGACGGTGTTGGACAGATCTCGTAGGATTTTGTGGTTCTACAGGACCATGGCTTGATCTAGCCTTTCTAACCGACGGTCCTGTGGGAGTTCACTCAGGACGGGATCTGGAGTGGCCACTGCAGAGGGCAGGGTTGACTCAGGTCCTGAGGCTGGGTGGGGCAGGGGAAGGCAGAAGAGAGGGCCAGAAAGAGCTGGAATAGGACATATGCTGCCCCCGGAAACCTTAACGGAGATGGCTGCTTGCAAAGACCACTTTCCCATTCTGTTTTTCTTCCAGGGGTAAAACTGCTGCAAGCAACCAGTACTCAGTCTATGTCTCTAGGAAGAGACCCCATTATTGAGCATTTTATTATAATTCTTAGGTGAACACGCATGGACTGCTCACTCCATATCTTATTTTCCTTCGAAGTGGATCCGGTGGTAAAATTCTTCTGCTGTCTCTGGAGCACAGTTATCCAATTCTGGTGCACACGTGAGCACAGCCCAACCCGAGTAGAACATGGTCAAGGCCTCTCAAAGTGAATTACGTTCTTGTCCAAAGAGCCACCTCTAAGAGGGGGTGACAGCGTCTTCCTATCTGTTTATGCATGAAAACCAAGTGCTTATCCAGAAAGCCGGACTGCAGTTTGAGAAGTACTCTCTGTCCCCTTCCTGCTACAGATGATGCTGTTTCCTGTAACTTTCATGAGCCTCATTATTTGGAAATAAGGACAAGAATTATTTTAGCACCAGTATGAGTTAATTTACCAAAATGCTTTCAGCACTGAGGTGTCCCCTGAATTTCAGGAAAACACTGTGATTGTTAGCAGGGCTCATCACCATTTTACTTGAGGCTAAAAGATAAATCAGAGAAACACACATCCCGGCAAGGGCCCCCTGCAGGCGGTCCAGGTCCACCGAAGGTGACAGAGGGGGAGGAGGAACGTTCCACTTTACTCACAAAGTGTCACGTAACATTCTGCGGGCCAAGGAACCCAGGTGCAGATGTTTTCTCTGCGGGGAGGGTGCTGAGCTGGGTTTTATGGGCTGCAAACTTCTATCGGAAGTTGATAAGAGAGGTTCTGGGCCATTGGTTCTTTGCTGATTGGAGACGCATTTCATAAGCCCCAAGTGTGAAACACCTAAGGATGAGTCATCCGCATGGGCCAGTTCCCCACAAAAAAATGTATCTGTTGGCGTAAACACCGCGCGCGTGCGCGCACACACACACAGGACATGCATGCACCCAAGCCTTAAGCCTTGTAATCAGGGCCCCGAGGAAGTAAGAGCATCAGAGAGATGACATGTGGGCCACCCCCTCCCGGTCCCAACCAGAAAGTGAAATCTGGTGGGAGAGAAGGAAGAGACGTGTGTGGGGGTCACTGCTGCCTGTCCAGGGCAGCCAGCGCCCGCGTTGCTGAGATTGCACGTGTGTGAGCAGCCAGTGCCAGTGGGTTGAGCCATCTCCTCGTACCTGCCCATAGCCTCCTCTGTGGCTCCAGCCACCTGTCCCTTCAGAAGGGCACTCCTTATTCGTGACGCAGAGACTAGGGAACAGCTTCTCGGAGTTCAGCTACAAAGCAAGTGTTTGAGGAGGTGTTGGAGTTCTGGAATGTTTTATAAGGTTTTACAGCCGTTCATCTTCTGTCACGTGAACACCAGCCTTCTTCCCGGAGCTCAGCAGCGTGTCCCGTGCGTGTCTGCGCCCACTTCCCTCCTGCAGGCGGGGAGACAGGGTCCCTGAGCCCTGGGATTCTCCTCCAGAGGAGAAGCCCAATCTTCGTTGACACAAATAACATTTAAAGCTCTCAAAAAACACCTAGGATGCACACTCTTCAGGGATTTAATCTGATTATCATGTACAATGAGTCAATGATCATGGCTTTTATAGGTGAAGAAAATGGGCCATAACACTCGGTGGCAAAGTCCTGCCACCGAGTCCTTCCCTCCGCTGGATGTTCCCCTGCTTGTCTGAGCTGTGGCCCCTGCTGGTTCTGGTCTCCACTGCGCCTTGCAGAAGTCGAGCTAAAATCCTGCAACAGAAATGGCACCGTAAACAGTGAACACAAATTTTGCCAACATGTTTGGGATTAGCAGCCAATCTTCAAATAAGAGAGAGAAAGAGAGAGAGGGGGAGAAAGGGAGGAAGGGAGGGGAGAAAAGAGAGAGAGAGAAACGGAAAGAAGGAGAGAGACTTTCTGGCGCCCGTCCTAAGCATTTCACCCGCAAACTGGTTTAGGCCAGTGAGACAGGATGTTCCGCAGAGCCAGGATCATGTGACCGCACTGTGTGAACAAACAGATGGTGTATCATTAACAAACTGCAAGGCTGCGTTGCCTAGTCTCTCCAGGGTGTCGGCGACCCAGCAATTTAATTAAAAACATTTTAAAAAGAGACAAAGGCCAAAGTGCCATCCTATTCAAACTCAGCCTCACCAAGAACGTGAAGGGGCTGCACCTCCAAGGACAGGTCCACAGATCGGCCCCTCGGGGAGGCAGGACCAATCTGTGGGTCATCCCGCAATCAGCCCTCTGGTCAGTGTGCACGGACATAGACACGTGGCCAGAGCAGGGGCAGCTCCAGGACAGAGACCAGTTCCCCTCCTCTCGGCCCCAAGGGGAAGACGGGGCAGGCCAGCTGCAGGGAGTGGCTGTGCCGCCCAGGCCCTGCACGCGGTGACTCCTGAGTGCACACAAGTAGATGGCCGCCGTCGCCGCTGTTCTAAGAAGCGGGATCCAGGTGGGCCAGGAGGCCCACGGAGTAGTTGTCAGGAGACCCTGGAGCCCGGTTGGGGCTTTTATCCCCTCAGGGAGCCGGGGCAGGGGCTGGGGCTCACTCAGCACCTCACGACGCTTTCCTGAGCAGCAGCATAGGCCCTGGCGGACGGTGGGGCGTGGGGCTGGGGCGCGGAACCTCCAGCCAAATCCCTGCCAACCGCCCACCGGCGACGGCACGTGCGGGAGCACGCCTCTGTGTTTCCACCTATAGAATCATCCTTAGGAGGATGACCCGGGAAGGGCAGGTAAAGGCCCAAGGACAGTGTCCGACACATTGCAAGTGCCCTGTAGTGCCGGTGAACGTCGGTGCTGTCCTGAAGCTGAGCTCTGCAGCAAGGAATTGACTTGACGAGATGTATGCTTTTAGAGACTCCTTTGGCAGCCATGGGAGGCCTGGAAACCAGCTTGGAGGCTGCTGGCCAGAGCGAGCGATTTCCGCTAAGGCCGAGAGGTTGGAGAACTGGGGATCAATAGCGCAGGAATCTGTGAAAAAGGATATTTAGGTTTTTAGGACTTTATATAATCGTGGGCTTCCCAGCATGTAAACAAGAACCCTAAGTAATCCTAAGCACAGATCGTGAGAATTTGGAGGAATTGTTTGCACTTTGACGTCTATGGAGATGAGTAGCTTTCTAGATCGCAAAAATTCTGAAAAACGTAACTTGGATGCAACTCGATTTTAGCACGGGGATTCATCTAAAAGAAGCACCAATCTGACTTTGACGCTTTGAAGAGAAGCACGTACATCCTGTACCATGACCCATTCTTTACCCCTGCCCTGCTCCCACGGTTTGTTCCTCACTTGCTGGTATTTACCACATCCATCTTTCCCCACCCTTTTGCTCTCAACCTTTCCATCTCTTTTTGCTCTAGCTGTCTCCCAAATAGGGTTTCTCTCAGCATGATAATGTTGGCCTTTTAACTTATGGGCTTAACCCATTTGTGTTTGAGTGGACGGTGAATATTGTGATATGTAAGTTTCCACCGTGCTGATGAAGGGCCCTGACGTGTGAGCAGCAAGACCACGTCTCTGCCAGTAAGCAAAGCGCGTGATCTGGCAACCCAGGCATGTTGAGGTCTTTGACCCTTCCTCAGCAGGTCTCTATTAACAGTCTCGCATCTCGAGAGAATGTTAATTTCTGGGTAGGTAGAGGGATGCAGCCAAATCTTTGGGAAATTAATGAATCCACGTACTTTCTCAAAGATTTTCTCGGGAAACTCCAAGAGGCAGTACGGTGGTGAGAAAGCGTGGGCTTTAGTGACAATCTCTGCCCTGCCACTTTCTAGCTGTATGATTTGGGGTAAATTCCCTAATCTCTCTACCTCTATTTCTTTATCTTGAAATTGAGAAAGATCACGCCTACCTCCTGGAGATTTTTACCATGTAAATGCAAGTGCCTGGCACACAGCAGGTGCTCAATGGATGCTCACGCCCGATCTTCTGCTCCTTTCTCTTTCCAGGGCCGTGGCCTCCGCAATGTCAAAAACGTTTCATAAATATTACTGATGAGATGTGGCATCGTGGTTATTACTTGCATTCTAGCCTTTGTGTCTTGCGTTAGGTGATTCATTGCAACCAAAAGAAAGATTCGCCTTGCTCTGGCTGACAAAAACCCAGAAAAACCACGAATGTTTCTTGTCATCAGCTTGTCCTGTGTTGGTTTGATGTCAGTCTACACCGGCATCGATTCAGGTGACAACGAGAGTGGGGGCTTTCTGAAGCTTTTTGTTCACAGATTTGTCTCGCGGTAGGTAGAGTGTGACTTAGGGAATACGATGGCATTCTCGGGAATTCGCAGAGATCAAAACACGAAACGCAGATGCAGAATAGCGATCAGTGCCAGAAGGAATAAGAAGTCCCCAGTGTGTGAGAGTAGAAAAGCCCGGGAAAGCGGAAACATTCAACGTCTGCGTCTTGTACAGATGAGGAACTTGGAAGTCTCCTCTTTTCTGGGCTTTTTTTGACCAATCAGATGCTGATAAAATGGGGTCTTGCTCCTCGTCCTTCATTTTCATCATCATGGAATATTTGGAGCGTCTTTAGGTGGAGCGGTAAATGGTTTTGCTGTGACTGGTCATTTGGCCAGAAGGTATTTGAGCGTCAGTCTGTGCTCAGCATTGTGTTGTGTTCACGCACGCTCTCAGCAGTTTGGGACCCAGCGTGGAGTCTCAAAAGGAAAGATGGGACAGAGGAGGTGTGAGAAAGCATATGCAACCTGGAAAACCAGGCCAGGAATTTGAGGGTTTCTTAATGCAAGTTATGGTTTGCCTAAATCGGAAACATGCGATCATTCGGAAAGGTTTATTAGAGAGGTTGAGGTGCCCAAAACCTCATACCAGCAACAACTGCCACCATCTGGCTGTGTGATCTTAGAAAAACTGCTTCACTTCTCTGTGCCTCAATTTCCTCCACCATGAATGTGCCTTCCTCACAGAGTAATTGTAAGGATCAAGTGAGCCGGAATATAGAAAGTGCTTTCCACAGCCTAGAGCTTCCCAGCCAGCACGCAGGGTGACAGAGGTATGGGTCCCAGGCACCTGGCTGCGAGCACCCTGTCCCTTCACCCCGGTGCACTGTCTACCTTAAGACCCTGCATTTTCTATGAGGGCCCCGATACGACAAGACCTGGAGGACGCTGTGCGGCCCAAGTCTCTGGGCCTGAGGCTGTGGCCGTCCTGGCAGGTGAACGCATTGGTGCAGCCAGACGAGGCCACAGTTAAGAGTTTGAATCTGGTCTGTTGACCTCAGAGGTTTGTGAGCTTTTATTTGATCTGTTGGCAGCACAAGTATTTGACACTCGTGAGCACAGCTAAGACCAAAAGCAACTGAAGCGATTTGTATTTCTTCTAGTATCAGGAGTTGAAATACAATTTGAATTAAAAGTTTGAAAAACTTCTTCTGCATCAACATTCATCCTAGGGACTAAGTTGCTCCTCCCTTTGTCCATCTCTCAGGTAAATTAAAATCCGCCACACTTTGAGAAGTGTGATTTTGGGGAACGGCTGACTCTGTGCAACCAGCGATGCCAGGGACGTGGCCTGAACGTGCTCGGGTAGGCGGGAAGGCAGGATATGGGACACCGTGGAAGGCGGGGTGCACACGGCGCTCCTCACACCAACCTCACTAGCTTTATGCACGTTCGACAAGTTCCATAGTTTAAAGGTTTTAAAAATTTGCCAGAATAATTAAAAGACTCTTACGTAGGATAAAGAGTGATATAGAATTATGATTAACTCTGTTATTTATATTCTTAAGACATTTTCTAAACAATCCAGGTCTGCATGCTCCAATAACTTGTTTCTGTAGTCTGACTGCTCTCCTTCCTGTCATTTTGAGACTGGAGCTCCTTAAAAGCAGTAAATCATAAGTTAAGGTTCACTGGTACCAAATTAATAAGAATACTAATAACAGCAGCATCAGTGACTACTTTCACACTTGTGCTATAAGACGGGTACACTTTAAAGCACTTGGAAATATTATTGCATAGAATTCTGGCCATAATACAATAATGTAGGTATTTTATTGCCCCATTTTATGTATGAGGACACTGAGGCACAAAGCGTAACTTGTCCAGGGTCACACAGAAAGTAAGTGGCAGAACCTGAATTCAAACCAAGGCCCTCTGGCCCCTAGTCCACGTTCCTTGACTATATCTGGTTGCTTCACCAAAGCTAAGCTTTGTCCCTTGTATTTGGCTAAAATTTGCTATTTGGCTTTGGCTTTGGGAAGGGAACCAAGTGCCTGCCTCAAGCCCACATCCGGCTTCTTTGAACTTGTGTGTGCGATCACAAAGGGTGTCGCCAAAACTGATCAGCTTAATGTCTGGATTATAAACAAGAATATAATTAGAACATTGTGTTAATATAGGTATATTTCCTTTCAAAGTATAGGTAAGTATCTTAGATGCTCCTTGGAGAAAATAAATTCTATGTGCTCTTATCTTAAAGTTCTGTCAGTCAGCTGGAGAACAAATGCAGCAAAAAAATGCTGCAGTAACCGGTGTTGGTGAGAGATGTTAATTTTTCATGCAAAAACAATGATTAAGAACATTCAGAGGTATCAGTTTACCGGACTTTAAGCTGTACTACCAAGCTATAGTAACTAAAACAGCTTGGTACTGGCACAAGAACAGAGACATTGACCTCTGGAACAGGACTGAGAATCCAGAGATGAAACCATCTGCATATGGTCATCTAATCTTCGACAAAGCTGACAAAAACATACACTGGGGAAAAGAATCTCTTTCCAATAAATGGTGCTGGGAAAACTGGATAGCTACATGCAGAAGATTGAAACTGGACCCCCACCTCTCACCTCTCACAAAAATCAACTCAAGGTGGATAACAGACTTAAACCTAAGGCATGAAACCTTAAGATTTCTAAATGAAGATGTTGGGAAGACTCTTTCAGACATCGGCCTAGGCAAGGAATTCTTGAAGAAGAACCCCAAATCAATTGCCGCAGCAACAAAAATAAATAAGTGGGATCTAATCAAATTAAAAAGCTTCTGCACTGCCAAGGAAACTATCA